>CAVLGL010000104.1:27529290-27804290 GCA_963668995.1 Parnassius mnemosyne | reverse complement strand
TGAATACGATTTCGATATGTTACTTGTGAAACCAGACGATTGTCTCTGTCTATTTTAATACTCCATCATCGCAACCTAACATTGTTACTGCCCCTGTGTTAATAGTAAGCACAAATGATTATCTATTTGATTTACCACAAAAAAAATGGTTTAGTCTATGTGTCGGGATATTTGTATAGAAAATGCTGTCTCGAACACCACAAATGTGAGAAAATAAAATTGTACGTTAATAGATCTAAACAACCTATTATAAACCTTTTCCCATATATAAACAACATATTTATATATGGGAAAAGATTCTTTTTTTTCAGTCATTAGAAGGATTTTAATAAATATAGTGTTCAATAGGGGTTTTTAATAATACTTCCTCACAATTTTATTGCGTTTGTTGAATTGCATGAGTAAAAATTTCGCGAATATTTTGACCTTGAAATAAACATTGTAAATATTAAAACGTGTGCAAGATTTTATATCTGTTATGAAATGCGAGTACTTTCCAATAGATTACTTTAAAAAAACTTTACATTAAATTTAGAATTTACCATTTAATTAAAAGGCACATGTAATTGTTGAAGAACAATAACTATACAAGTAAAACAGTTAGAATACGTAGTTTATAAAAAAATATTATATCTCAAGTAGGGTAAAGGTTGGCTAAATGGTGATATTATATAGCAATATGGTGATAATTTTGCTTTCAACGGTCTTTATAATGCCCAGCGCGAGTTTTGCGTTCATTCAATGAACTGAAGGCGAGTATGTTCATCTCTCTTTCATTTGGCCGCTGGTCGCTGTCCTCACCGGACGCGGTTTATTTGTTTCGCGCCAAAATATGCGAAAAAATGGAGGATAATCGGTACGTAAATATCACCAAATTACCAAAAACATTACATAGCTTATTTTTATTTTATTTCAAGCTTAATTTGAATGGGGTTTTCAGGGTAGATGAAGCTCGAAATGTTGTATCTTTCTGTTAAAAAAAATATCGGGTTGTGTTTCATTAGTCCGGGTTATACGTATTGGATGATTTTTCTTACAGGAACAAGTCCGGAAAGGCAAATAAAAGGAAAATGAAGGGCGAGAAACTCAGAAATTATGACTCTTCACGCTTCAAGGAGGCTTATATGAAAGTTATAAAGGATAATTGGTCAGTGTAGAAGGCGTCAAAGGAATATGGCATACCGTGGTCTACTTTGAGAAGACACATAGCTACTCATGGAGGTGAAAGTTTCGACTTACCTAAACTTGGGAGACCATTCACATTAGACAGCGACCTTGAATGTAAGTTTGTTTCCTACATAATTAAAATGCAAGAACTAGGATTTGGTCTCAGCGTCACAGACATCAAAGCTAAATGTTACGCTTTAGCAGTCCAAGCAGGAAAAGATCACCAGTTTAACGATGCTAAACGTAAAGCTGGACCTTATTGGTGGTGGTCGTTTAAAGAACGGTACGGGCTTTCATTGCGCACGCCAGAAAAGCTTGCAGCATGCCGTGCTGTTACTGCTAACAGACAAAACATTGACGATTTTTATAAAAAGCTACTGGACGTCGTTATTGAGCTGGATATTCTGTAAAAGCCTGAAAGGATTTATAACTGCAACGAAACCGGTGTAACGTTCGTCGTAAAACCGTCAAAAATTGTCACTCAAACTGGAAAGAAGGTAATTTACAGTAGAACTTTTGCAGAGAAAGGTGTCACACAAACGGTGCTTGGGTGCTGTAGTGCGAGCGGAGCGTCTGTACCCCCCTTGATCATTTTTAAAGGTGTCCGAATGGTCAATGATCTAGCGAATGGTGCTCCGGAAGGGTCTATCGTGAGATTATCCAAAAACGGATGGATTAACTCTGAACTATTTCTGGAGTGGATGCATCATTTTGAAGCTCATATTCCACCAGTTAGACCGGTACTTTTAATCATGGATTCTCACTCTACCCATGTCAGCCAAGATGTTATAGATTTCGCTACAAAAAATGGCATTCATCTATTCACTTTTCCAAGTCACACAAGCCATCTCCTGCAACCTCTGGACGTTTCTGTTTACAAGTCACTGAAAAATGCATGGGCTAAAGTGCTAAATGATTATAAGCTTCAACATCCAACGAGTGCTCCAACAAGGCTTGACTTTTGTCGCCTATTAACACCAGCCTACGAGCATGCATTTCAGCCGTCAATAATTATGAACGGCTTTCGAAAAACTGGCATTGCGCCATTTGATCGAAATGCCATTTCTGATGAAAGTATTGCCCCATCATTGATGCAGCCAAGTGACCTACAGTCACAGAATATTGAACCTTCCACTGATAATGCCCAAGCTTCTGCTGTCAATCGTGAAACTGCGTCACCTTCAGTTTTCTCTTTACTTTCCGTTCCTGAGGTACCACAGTCTTCTTCTTCTAGTACCCGACGAGCTAAGCGGAATCCACAGACCCGATATTTAACACCTCAAAGCACGAACAACATGGACAGTCCTGAAGAAAACATCGTCGCCATATCAAACGAAACCACAGTCGCCGTTACCAGTGAGGAGACCGTTACCTCGATTCGTGTCCCCTCTGCTTCTCCAACTCCTGCACCTTCAACTGAAAGCAACCTGAAGCGTAAACTACCAAGAGTCAAGGTAGAGAAAACACCAAAATCAAATAAAAGTACGATGTGTGACTATTGCGGTGTTCACTACTCCCAAGATGTGGCACTTAGGAACGGAGCTGTATGGGTAGAGTGCATGAGTTGCGGCCACCAAGAATGTACTGGCACAGAGTCGCCACAGTTCCTGTGTGATAATTGTGATAAAGTAGACTTTTCAGGCACTGATTGATTGGGCACCTGAATAGACTTGTCACCATATTGCCACATATGGTATCACCAAATTGCCCCCGTATCTCCATATAGCCAACACTAAAAAGATTTGTTTGATCTGATTTTCCTATTAATGTTTAAGAATTTAAGTTGCTGTGATTAATAATTATTGAAAAGAAAAGTCTGATTATTGTAATAAGTAAAGAGGTTTTCTAATAAATGTTAATTTTGAAATAAAATTTTAAGTTTTTTTCTTATTATCACCATAAAGCCAACCTTTACCCTATCTATTAAAATGCTGATATACGTTTTGTTTATTTAGTTTTATCCTCCTGTGCCAGCCCTACCAAAATAGGTGAAAATTTTGACAGCTTCATAGAAGCTTTGCCTCTGTACAGTTTCTTTACTCATGTGCCCATACTAGTCTGCTAGTAGGGATGCTTGCAATATCAATCTCGCAAGTACGACGAAGTGTAGGGCGTCTCCATGACGACTTGGTAAAACATGCAGGAAGTCGATGGATGCAGGTTGGTCAGGACCGTGCTTTGTTTGTGGCATTCCTTAGGGGAGGCCTATATTCAGCAGTGGACTTGTGAAGGGCTAATTACATATGATGATGATGCTGACTCACAAAACCTAAAGATTAAACGTTAAAAAAATTTTTACTTCGTGGGTTTTAAATAATGTTATGGAAAAATTGTCTAATAAGTAACAAATAGTAGCACTCATTGCGATCGCTCACAAACTCAAGTTGTAAATAGATTCTGGAAAACAAGTCTCCTGTTAAAAAAAAACAATGCGTTTGTCTTATTGTTTAATTTTGCTTAAAATGGTTGAACTGCCGTCTTATTACTATCATATGGCCGAATAGACCTACGAAGTACCATGTGCTCTTGTGATATGGTATAAGGTTTGTTTTTGCTTGAAACAGTTCGAAACCGTTCATGCATAAAAAAAGTTCGCTAATAAATAGTCTTTTGTCAATCCGCCGCCGTATAGCGCCGGCGTTTTTTTTCCTTTTGAAAACACTTGTTTTGCTATTCTTACTAATTAGACGTTTTCTTTTTTAGATCGACTTTACTTTTACATTTGTATAACATTAAATAATATTTAATATTTGTAAATATCAATGAATGATATGCCTTTTGTTTTTCCAAATTAAGGTTCTTCATTGTTTGATATTTACAAATGTTATTATTAGGTGAAAATTTAATTTAATAAAAACCAAGGTTTCCAGGGTGATTTAGCTGTATCTAGACTTATATAAATGATTTTTTATAACAACAAAAGGTTTGTAATCTCTTCACAAAAAAAGTCACTTTCTTTCAATTTCAAAGAAAACGCGTAAAAAACACGTAGTTACCCACCAGTATCCTTCCACTTGTAACTTATGTTTGATGTCAAATAAACTTAATTAGGTCTAAACAGGTAAAAAAGCATAAAAAAGAACATTACTTTTACACATGGCGGATGGCACAATAGGCGTGTTGTCTGTGGCGCTTGACACGCCCGACGTGTCATGAAATATTTGTTCGCCGCCACAGCTAAAAGTTGTCGAAAATTGGTGCCGCAACGAATCGGTTAAGCCTAATTTTATCGGGTCCATAATTTGTCAAAAATAAACGTTAAATAAAATGAGCGTTGTGATGTGTGTGTAATGTTTAACATTACACACACATCACAACGCTCATTTAAATAATAAATGTGGCGTGAGACAAGGTGGAATAATACCTCAACTTTTAAACTTGTATATAAATGAGCTGCTCGAGAGACTCAGCAGCACTAAGGTCGGTTGCCATGTTGCGGGACGACATGGTGTTGTTGAGTCCCTCGGTCAGTGCGCTCAGAAAGCTTCTGGGAATCTGTGAGGCTTATGCAAATGAACACGGTCTAATTTATAATATAAAGAAAAGTGAGTTAGTGTTCTTTAAAGCTAATAACAAGAGTCCCACGTACATACCACCTATCAGACTACAACACTGCTTTATCGAGGGTATCACAATTCAGATACTTGGGACACTACGTGACCGAGGATTTGCGTGATGAAATGGACATGGAGAGGGACCGTAGGGCTTTAGCGACCCGGAGTAATATGTTAGCCCGTAGGTTTGCACGATGCAGTAATGCCGTTAAAATAACTCTTTTTAAGGCATACTGCCAGTCTTTCTATTCGTGCTCCCTTTGGGTCAACTACACACAAAGGGCGTATAAAGCATTAAAGGTGCAATATAACAATTCATTTAGAGTTCTTTTGGGGCTGCCCCGCTACTGCAGCGCTTCAGGCATGTTCTGTGAGGCCCGCACTGACGGGTTTGAAGCGATAATGCGCAAAAAAGCCGCATCGCTACTAAGCAGAACAAGGAATAACTCCAACAGTATCCTGGGTGTTATAACACAAAAGCATGACTGTCCTATAATAAGGCAAATTATTAACGTCCTGCATGGATGACTTACCTGCGTGTGTGCTTGCGTGCGTATGTGTATGCGTGAATGCGTACGTGCGTGCGTGTCATTTTACTTTCTCCGTCCACCTAGCTGTACTATTATTATTATTTGTGATTTTTCTAATATCTGTGATATGGATCTCATTTGTTATCCGAAATAAAGATTTATTATTATTATTATTAAATTATACTTTCCTATTAAGGCGAAGAATTTTTTAGTTGTCAATATTTGTAGTTAAGACCATTAGAAACCTTATTTATGAATTAAAAAGGCGAAAAGGCTGGCATTAGGAGCGGGGTTGGTATTATTCCTACATCGTCACGGGTATCCCTACTAGCAAACTCTAGTATGGGCAGTTTTGAAGTCGGTTTAATGTTTGAAAAAAAAAAACCTTATGGTTACTATACTCTTGCTCCTTGTTGCATACTGCTGCCGGTTGTTTTTGTGCGTGTAGTTGTGGATGACAAACGAAGTTGGTCACCCTTGAGGTCCTAGGTTTCATTAAAAATAAATACCTAAGGTTACCGTTTCTTATCACTTTTGTTAACACATCAGCATTATACTGCTATTTTACGCTGGCGTTCTGAGCAAACCTAGACTTCACTCGGCCGACTCTTTTATGCTGTAGTCATAATATTACTTTAGTGAATTAATTTCTTAGAAACGCAGGTTTGCGCACGATGTTTTTCTTCACCGCTGAGCATATGGTAAATCAGTACTTAAATCTCTTCATAGACAACTTTTTTATCGGTTTGCCTTCGGTTCATGAACTGACTGAGAGGGGATTTTGTGTAACTGGTACTATCAGAGAAAATAGATCTGGAAAGTGTCCTTTATTGGGTAACAACAAACAAAGAAGCAAATACCAAAGAAATAGGCTTCTATGATTATCGCGTATCCGATGATATTATGATTTGCAAGTGTTGTGCAATTTCGTCAAATTTGTTTGACTCGTGGTGAACGCAGACGAAAGCCTTGGAAAGATAACAAAATATACCCAAAGCATCGTTTAATCAGCTTAACACCGGTGTCAGTTGTTGAGCGACTCCTTGTAAAACCAACTGATTTTGATAGAGTAATTTATTTACATTAAAAAAAAAACTTAATATTTGATTTACGATAATTTTATTTTAATTTTACTGAGCGTTTGGCAGTACAGAAATGGGTCAATAATTTGTGGGTTATAATGTACTACCAGATTTAAATAAATGAATAACCTTACTATGTTTTATTAATCAAGAATCATACCAAATGCGATTACATCTATTATAGACGCAATAACTTTAACGGAAATTCTCCATAGATCTGCTATTTTCTGCCGACTTCCAAAAAGGAGACGGTACTCAATTCGACTGTACGTTTTCTTTTATGTGTGTTACCTCATAAATTTTTACTGGGTAAACCGATTTCGATGATTCTTTTTTTTATTTGAAAGCTGATACTTCTCGTGTGGTCCATATGAATTAGATCAAGGTCAGACCAATAGTTATTGAGTTATTCTTAATAACTTATATTGAAGAATTTTGATATAGCTTTATTCACTTCGTCACATTTAAATGATTGACGTTTAAGTTTAAAAATCAAGGAAGTATCATCAGCAAATAATACTATATCATGACTATCCCCTACAAGGTGAGGTAAGTCATTAATATACACCAGAAACAGGAATGGGCCGAGAATCGAGCCCCGAGGAACACCCATTAGTACAGGTGACCCGGAAGAACTTTTACCATTGATAATAACCTTCTGTTTTCTATTACTTAAATATGAAATAATAAGTTTAAGCGCTGTGTTCTTGACACCATAGTAATAAATAAATCATTTGCCGTGAAATATTTTTATTTTATATTACATTGAATTGGAAGGTTCCACTTCAACCACGTGTGGACTACACACGTTTTTTATTTTAAAAAAAATCACAAATTGCCTATATTACTTATTCTGAACCTCCTCTGCAAATTTGGGCATGCATTGCAAAATAACTCTGTGTGTGCACTGTGCATAATCATAATAAATAAAAATGTTTAAAAAATATGTTTTATTTTTATTTTTCTGGTATTGATTACGATTGATAGACTTTGTTATATAAAACCACACCGTAAAAGGTTGGTTATTCCAGTCTGTACCTGGCGCTAAGGTCCTTACCTACTTTTCCGCCTGCCCTAGAAACAGACTTTTGATGGTGTAGCGATCTGGAGTCAATGAATTGTGAAAGTGGTGTTTAATATCTATCATGTTCGATGTCTATTAAAATCCAATAAATTTGAAATTGACTTGCTGGAAATGACCCACAGAGTCAAGATGATGGATTATGATGTCTGCTCTTGCGGCGCTGTCACTCATTTATTACCGATATTTATGCATATTTACTTTCATTTCCAAATAAATAAAAAAAAAACAATTATAAAAAATATATCATTACGCCAAAAAAGTGACAATAATATGTGGATAAGACTCTGGAATGATAAATGAATTTGTATCTTACATGTAAAATTGGACTAGCTGCTAGCAGGTAGTCAATAAAAATGGATATCAAAAAAACGACGCACTTAGCTGAAAAAAATTATATTTTATGAGAAATTATAATTTACAATATTACATACAGGCATCCATCTTCAGTCGAAACTTAAGCTAAAATTCTCACAATCTCACGCAAAAGGTAAAGCAACGTTAGACTATAATATAGTTTTAGCAATATTTTATGTAGTCATCGCCCACCGTAAAAAAATCAGGTAAGAATCACACCCAGTTACACGAAAATTCAGTCCATTCGTATGGAAGTTACGAATCCACGGCGTACGCGTGCGTCGACCGGCGAACGACCGCGTCTATACGGTACACGTACAGTCCACATAGCGGTGCTAACGAGTGGTTCCCCTTACTTACACCCTTTAAAATATGGAAAAGAAAACTATAAGATCAGTCTGTACATTACTATTAGTTATGAAGGCATTTAACATATTCGCTTTGGCAAACAAGAGATATTATCCCTTGTAGGTGTCTCTAAACGCTATGCGATACGATCGGCCGCCGAGTCGCAGCGCGCCGCTGTCGAACGGAAGTGCGCACGCCGGGCTCCAAATCAATCAATATTGCTGTACAATTGCACAAATGAAATACAGTTCTATGTACAGGGCATACACAGATTGCACTTTAATGGGTAACATCAATAGAAATATTCCAATATTGTGCGCTAAGTTTCAAATTCACCATATTTTGAGCATTTGAGACAGCTGTATCTTAATTTAAAGCAAATAGTTTTGCTATTGACAGTGTCGACTGTTATGGTATGCTTAATTCTCGAAATTGTAACGCTTAAACGGTAAATAGAAAAATCAAGTCACAACAACAAATAAGTTAATACAATAATAAGTTATCTCTTTATAATAGAAACTTTGTTTCTTACTATACATAAAATAATTAAATAATAACACGAAGCAACACACTAAATTAAGCATAGCATAATAAAAAATCTCTAAAATATTGAGGGACGTGTATATTTGTGCAATAATTTATGCCAATAGCAAAACTTGGCATTGAGCTGTCGGCTCAATTCACTCAGCACATTTAGACCCAAATGTACAATATATTACATTCCAGTGGTAAAAGCTTTTGTGCAAAAAACTTCGGTATCGGTTTTTACAATCAACATTCCGCATTATTGAATCCCTTGGGTTTCTAGTAAAAAAAGTTTATATCAAATGCATCAAAAATGTCCTTACACAACTAACACAGTAAACTTTGCTGGATATACTGCTGAATGAAATTCTCGTACACGGATAACGTTAGGAAGAAACGAAATACACCAGACAACTGCGTACATAAAGCCTACAGTTAAACGTAAAAACATTTTGCGTGAAGTCAATTCGTTTAGAAAAACGCCATAGTTAAATATAAACAGCTTAAATAATAACATATAACACATATCAAGTAACAAAATTCCAATGTACAAAAGTAACGCAATATTATTAAAATACAATAAATCTTTCAAGCTAATAGAACAAACGTTAGTGTTGAATTCGAACAATGAAGAGATGGCCGAGGTTCGGACAAGGCAGTGCTAAATTTTTTATAGTATGGGGAATATGTAAATGTAGCTACAGATATTGTTTTCTAACTAAAAATACCATAATTCTAAAGTTTCTTGTTGATCTATTAGGTAGAAGTACATTTTTTATTTATTTTGCCAGTACCATTTGTTTACATGAACAATAAATCATTGACAAAAATATTTAACTACTTAAATGATAGACTCCAAGCATACAAAATGCGTTCTCGATGCTTCAAACACAAATACTGTGGTTGACAGATCTAGATATTTTTATATACTACGGACGTATATATTGGCCCCGAACCGAAGTAGTACCCGTGAAATACCTTAGCCATCTCTTCAGTGCATCTTTACTTTAAGGACCGAACGCAACTGCCACCAAACATCTCATAATTTAAATAAATACGTAATAGTTAACACGGAAGCATCCCGATTGATTAAACTGAAAGTCCCATTTCGACCCACAAGGATGACGTGAAACACGCGTAAGTTCATTGGACTAGTTTGTTCAAATCCATCCGTCTGGACATAAATGTATACTAAATGTAGAAAGATATTATGGCAACAAACTTTACAAAATCCTAAAACAATGACTAAAAGCAGCTCATGGTAAGGCCAAGGACTCACCACAACTTTTAAAATGCACAATTTAATATTCACCGATACAGACACATACATAAGTTGTGAATAACTTCTTCATAAAAAAACATGTCAAAAAACCTGACGTGTCGTGAAGCGATCCGTTCGGATCGAGAACGAATGTTGTCCGACGGAGTGCAGCGGTATACCGCACCCTATTCGAGTCGGTTTCGGGTTAAATGACTTACAATCTAACCTTACTTTCTCATAAATCATTTTAAGACGAATAGGTTTGTCCATCCGATCTCAGTTCTTGAATTTACACTTTGTTGTGAAGTGATGATGTTCGAATTACATTATGTTATACACAATCACAGATTTGTGTCAGCGAACACGTCAGCATCGCTTACACGAGGTTGTACTCCTTCAGGTTGGACTGCAAGATTGTGTCTTTGACTGCGGCGAACACAAACCGGATGTTTTCAGTATCTGAAATAAAAATAAAAATTTAAGCTTGATCAGCAATATAAAAACCGTCGCCATAGTGCACATATCATGTAACTAGTATCAAGTTAAACACGATTAAAATACATATAAAGATATATAAAAATTGGAACAATCAATTCATATAGCGAATACGTGTAGTATATTTATACGTGGTAGAGCCATGCTGTAGATATATTAGTAGTATAGTTGTAGCACGAATGGGTCGGCTCGACCGGGGAAGGACACACACATAACACCAGCGTAAAATAGCAGCTTAAAACTGCTGTGTTTCGTATGGTGAGTGTAGAGAACCGGAGACCCTTTTTACTGGAAAAGAGGCATTCCATCTTAGTCCTCACGGGTGACAACGCATCTGCATTTTGATTTGCAAACGAGGATAGATGTAGATGTCTATGGGCCACAGCAACCACTTACCATCAGGTGGACTGTGTGCTCGTTTATCACCCTATCATGTAAAAAATATTTAGTTTAACTATATATATATATATATATATATATATATATATATATATATATATATATATATATATATATATATATATATATATATATATATATATATATATATATATATATATATATATATATATATTATAGTTCAAACGTGGTAGAGCCATACTGCAGCTACATTACCGTCGCTGCGACTGTCAAATTCCATATGTGCATTTATTAATTTTTTGTGCTAAACGATCTCCTTTTCGTTCTCTATGTGTTTATAAAGTTCTTTTTGCGATATTCGTACTAAAAACGATCCTAACAAATTCCGTATGTATTTTGACCGTTTAGAAAAATTAGTATGTGCAGAAAAGCACATAAAGGATTTTTGTTTCGTCTTCAGACGCCCGAAAAAGGTGTTAGCGATGTAAGGGATGTGGTGTAAACAACATGATAAAAATAATTTTAAGAGTCAAAACACAGTAAAAGTTGTAAGTATATAGTGATAAATTACCATATAAACCTACCACATTTACTGTGTTCAGAAATCACTGGCCAGTTAAGAGAGGATACGGAATTATTTGAGGAAAACTTCAATAAAGATAACCACTTCCTCGACGAAAAGATAGGAATACTAGAGCGAAATAATAACACTGGTCAACAAAATTTTGTAACGAGAAAAGTGTGCACTTATTTCGAAGTACCTACCTAACGTCTCTACAAAATCATACATATTATGTGTATTATTAGTAAAAATCAATGTAAATTATGTTTTACTTGCTTTTTTAATTCAGTGTTTCGTTTTTCAGAAAAGCGACTGTGTTTCGTGTTTGCTGCGTAAAGTGATTTATTAACTTAAAATTATTTTAAAATGATTTAAAAAATTTTTACGTGGTAGAGCCATGCTGCAGCTATATTATGGTTGTAGCACGAATGGGTCGGCTCGACCGGGAAAGGACCACGCTCTCACAGAAAACCAGCGTAAAATAGCAGCTTAACGCTGCTGTGTTTCGTATGGTGAGTGTAGAGAACCGGAGACCCTTTTTACTGGCAAAGAGGCATTCCATCTTAGTCCTCACGGGTGACAACGCATCTGCATCTTGAGTCTTTATTGAGGATAGATGTAGATGTCTATGGGTCACAGTAACCACTTACCATCAGGTGGACTGTGTGCTCGTTTGTCACCCGATCCTATAAAAAAACATGTTCAGAACGTGTAAAAATAATCCTGAGACGTTCTGTTACATTTGTGGTGAAATTACTTTTATAACTCTATATTATTTAAAAAGTTTTCTTCTTCATCTCTCTGTCTCGAGGAAGAATGGCCACATCTACTGTCTCAAGAAGATCTCAATGATTTAGTTCGTGATTTACATTTAAGTAAACAAGAAGCAGATCTTTTAGGATCTCGATTAAACGGATGGAATTTGTTGCAACCAAATACAAAAATAACTTTTTTCGGCATCGAGATGAAGAGCTAAAACAAATCTAATATTTTGTAACGATTTTTGTGGTGTTATAAAAGTTTTGGAAATACAATAGAAAATGGAAGAGTAGCGTTTATTCAAAAACAAGTTTAAAGGCGGTTCTGTTACATATTGATAATAAACTTCCCTCCATACCGATAGGTTAGCAGCATGCAGTTTAAAGAAACCTATGAAAATATGAAATATCTTTTAGAAAATATTCAATATGAAAAACATAAATGGAAAATTTGTAGATTTAAAAGTTATTTCCCTTCTATTATTAGGATTGCAACTTGGGTATACAAAATTCTGTTGTTTTCTTTGTGAATGGGATAGTAGGGATCGAAAAAACCATTATTTTCAGAAAGATGAGATGAGATGATGACAAAGAAGACGATCTCTGACTCCAGGAAAGAAATATGTAAAACATCCTTCATTAGTACGACCTGAAGATATATTATTACCACCTCTCCACATAAAACTTGGCAATTTTAAAGGGTTCACAGTTAACCCATACGATAGAATCCAGTCGAAAATAAAAGCCAGATCCTTGCTTATACATTCAACTGCTTTCGGAAGATCTTCATTGGTTGTTTGTAAATATATTTGGAGATCATCTGCATACAAGTGGCAGAGAGAAGATATTTAGGACGTAATCGTATTAATAAAAATTGCGAATAAAATAGGAGATAAGACGACGCCTTTCAGAACGCCAGCCACGGTATCAAGCCATGAAGAAAGTCTATCTTGGACACAAATTAGTAGCCGGCGTCCATACAAATAACTGTGAAACAAGAAAATTGCAGTTGGAAATATGTTAAGAGATAGCAGTATCTCTAGCAGAATATCATAATCAGCAGTATGCATTGCTTGAATCCAGCAACACTAAATACTGTGATTTGATGATTCTTCATACTGTACCGAATGTCGTCCGTGATTTTTTAATAACGCCGTAGTTGTACTATGACGAATTGGAGAGGATTGAGGAAGCTATTTATTAAACAAAAGGAATTTTGTGTTGTTGGACAAGGCGTTCTATGACTTTGGAAAGGAAGAGAAGAATCGAAATAGGACGATATTTGAAAAATCTTGAGGAATTTGCTTTTTCGTGTGAAGGTTTGATTTGGGCGCCCTCCATTTCGTAGAGAAATATGTGGATATGGAAAAATTTAAGATAATAGGTGTTAATAAGTCTAGCAAAGAAATGATCATTTTACAACTGACGTCATCACTTCCGACGATCAGAATAGATAGAGTAGTATATATACCTAGTCAGGTCATAAGTATTGTCACACAGTAAAAACTTTTCTTTTAGAATGCTGACCACAAAAAAGTTTATTGAATTCGAATTTCGAATTGTTCATGAAAATAAAACTGTATACTTTTTAGAATTTTACTCATTATTAAATACAGGCGTAGGACAGTTGCCTTGAACCACAAAAATTTAATGGATGGTGGCGCCATCCATAACTTGTTTCCAAAAATAATTTGTTTATAGTTGGTCTTATGGCTTCACAGATGTCGCTACTTTGGAAAAATAAAATGAAATTTACTTACAAAATAAAAATAAGTGCACCAAAAAATTATTGGTGATTTTATTGATAAAAAATTATAATTTTAACATAAAAACACGTAATAATTATCGAATCAATCGATAAATATGACAATTATGATACTGGCAACCAGCATTTTATAATAAAATATAAAAATAAAAAATGAAATAATTGTCATATTAAATTGTCATTCCTGTAACATCGCAAATACCCTTTTTATATATTATTATCTCACAAATAGAAGTGTACTTATTGAAACTATTTACCTACTTTTAATATTAAAAGTATAAATTATTTTACAAAAAAAAGTAAAAATTGTTTCAGTAAGTATGCGAATTAAAGAACATAATAGTTACATTAATATGATGTACATAATATAGCTATATATAGCGAATTAGTTCGGATTCAATTTGTAGGAGACGCTAGTAGTTCAATTTTGTCTGCAATAAAATATCGTCAGAGGGCTCTCTTTTCCTGTATATACTTATTATACTCTTTGATTAAATATGGAGTGGACGCTTAAAGAAGACCGTGTTGCAGTTATTGCGTTCGATCGTTGCGGTTACGCGCCAATTCAAATTTTTGACATACTGAGAAATTTGAATATATCTAAAAGATTCGTTTATCGTGCCTTCAAACGACACAATGAAGACTCTAGTGTAGATGACAAGTCAAGAAGTGGTCGCCCTCGGTCTGTTAGGACTCTAGCAGTGATAAAAGCTGTGAAGGCGCGAATTCAAAGAAATCCCAAACGTAAGCAGAAACTGTTGGCCCTTCAGATGGGGTTAAGCAGAACCACGGTGAAAAGGGTGTTAAATGAAGACTTAAGAGCTTCGGGCATATCGAAGAAAAACAGGACATCGTTTGAATGCTCGTCTAATGGACCTGAGACTGAAGAGATGCCGCGCTTTGTTGAAGCGGTACGCGGGAAAAAAATATCGGGATATTCTTTTTTCGAATGAAAAAGTTTATACCGTAGAAGAGAGCTACAACAAACAAAATGATAAGGTGTACGCACACAGTAGTGAAGAAGCGGGCAACCGTATTCCGCGTGTCCAACGAGGTCATTTTCCATCCTCGCTCATGGTATGGTTGGGAGTTTCTTATTGGGGCTTAACAGAGGTACATTTTTGTGAGAAAGGTGTAAAAACGAATGCAGTTGTGTATTAAAATACAGTCCTGACGAACCTTGTGGAACCTGTTTCTCATACCATGTTCAATAACAGGCACTAGGTATTCCAACAAGATTCGGCGCCAGCTCATAGAGCGAAGAGCACACAAGACTGGCTGGCGGCGCGTGAAATCGACTTCATCCGGCACGAAGACTGGCCCTCCTCCAGTCCAGATTTGAATCCGTTAGATTACAATATATGGCAACACTAGGAGGAAAAGGCGTGCTCAAAGCCTCATCCCAATTTGGAGTCACTCAAGACATCCTTGATTAAGGCAGCCGCCGATATTGACATGGACCTCTTTCGTGCTGCGATAGACGACTGGCCGCGCAGATTGAAGGCCTGTATTCAAAATCACGGAGGTCATTTTGAATAAACTTTAGTGTCATAAGAATCTATGTTTTGTTAAGTTCATTTTGGTATATAAAAGGTTACATAATGAATAAACTTGTTTCAATTATTTTATATTAAACATGTGACAGAATTTATGACCTGACTAGGTATATATCCTAACATCACAATCTGCAATTAGCTTAAACACAAATGGAGAAAAGTCAGGAGGTCGTAGCCATTCCACAATTTTTTTTATAGAATAAGGGTGACAAACGAGCACTCAGTTCACCTGATGGTAAGTAGTTGCTGTGGCCCATAGATATCTAAATATATCCTCGACTACGAATCTAAATGCAGATGCGTTGTCACCCGTGAGGACTAAGATGGAATACCTCGTTTCGAGTAAAAGGGGTATCCGGTTGTTTACACTCACCATACGAAACACAGCAGCATTAAGCTGCTATTTTGCGCTGGTATTCTGTGAGAGCGTGATCCTTCCCCGGTCGAGCCAACCCATTCGTGCTACAACTATAGTAATAAAACTAATATAGCTGCAGCATGGCTCTACCACGTATATTAAACCCTGTATCGAAAGTTATTAAATCACATTATGTCAAAGTATGGTTGAATTTAGTGAATGAAATACTAAGTCACTATTCTATATCTCTCCAAATATATTTTTGTTTGTCATAAGCAATATATGATTATTTTATAGTTCTAGTAGTTTTTAACAACTTTATTATATAAGTATTTTGTAACTTTTGATATTACTGTAGTTTTTGATATTAGGTTTATCGTTATGTGATATAACGATAAACCTATGTAATATCAAAAAGTGTCACATTGCCAAAATTTTCATGTGCAATAACGCACATACTGCATTGTTTTACGAGTAGACTGTTTCAAAACCGTTATGTGCACTTTTTGGTTTAAAAAAAATATGATACCATACGCCCATACATTGATGCCATACAGATAAAATACGAATAACATTATTTTTACTACCTATTACTTTATTTTTTTTACTAATTGGTTTTTAGTCGAGCGATTCGTATTTTATTTTCCTCGTCCATATTTATATTCTATGTATGTTTATTTAAGTCGAATCAGAAAGCTTGTAAGATTAGATCAACAGCTTAAACTAAGGGCCTCATTCAGCTTTGCCACCCCGGGTCTCTAATGGGCTTAGTCCGCCACTGCTGCTGCCCATCTCCTGTTACATTGTCCTACCTTCTCTCGTCGTCTCTTACGGTACACACGAGAAAATATGGCATGACGATATGTGGAAGAGCATTATAAAATAAAAAAAAGTTCAGTGGTCAAAACGCCTAGCATGCGTGTGGAGGTCTATGTTCACTGCTGAAATTTGATAGGGTGTAATTAATGTATTAATTCTTTAGAATTGTTTTGAAGTGTAACAATTTTTAATTTATATTTTATTTTATTTAATGACACAACAAACAGACTTTCGTCCAAATTATCATTAGCGCAGGGCCTCAAGAAAGTAAGTAGTGTCATGCCCAAATCAGGCCTCTGTCACTCTTACTACCTGCGTGAAATAATTACCTACAATCCCGAGGCGCCCCCGGGCTACAACGCAGTCGGGACTGCTGCGTTCTAGGCAAGTATAGTATTTAGTATATTTAATTGTTAGTATATAATTGAAGTATCGAAATAACTGGCTTCTTAATAAGATCAGGCAATTGTTTGCTGAATAATCATAAATACATAATACATACATAAACACTCACGCCAGTCACCTAGAGGGGTAGGCAGAGACTACAAACTTCTATTTGACACGACGTAGTATCACACTAGCATACATGCTCGTCGGTTAAGGTACTCTTAGTTTGGCCCATCTTCAATATATCGCCAATTTGATCGATAAACTTTCGTCTAGGGCGTCCCTTTCAGACTCTGTCGCTCACCTCTGCAGCATACATTGGCTTTATCACGCTTTCCTCATTCATTCTTTCTACATGATCAAACCATCGAAGCATTCCATTATTAATCCTAGTCACAACATCATCTTACAAACCACACTCTTCTCTTATCACACAATTTCTCACTTTGTCATTCAGATTCACCTCTAACATACTCCTTAATGACCGCGTTTCTATAGCTTTTATTCTACTCTCGTGCTTCTTCTGCCAAATTTCAATACCATACATTAAAGTAGGGACTGACACAGCACCGAGAATACGTGCCTTTTTTTGACACACTTTTTTATACGTGGTAGAGCCATACTGCAGCTATATTAGTAGTATAGTTGTAGCACGAATGCGTCGGCTCGACCGTAGAAGGACCATGCTCTCACAGAATACCAGCGTAAAATGGCAGCTTGACACTGCTGTGTGTTTCGTATGGTGAGTGTAGACAACCGGAGACCCATTTTACTGGAAAAGAGGTATTCCATCTTAGTCCTCACGGGTGACGACGTATCTGCATTTTGATTCTTTATTAAGGATAAATGTAGATGTCTATGGGTCACAGCAACCACTTACCATCAGGTAGACTATGCTCGTTTGTCACACTATCCTATAAAAAAAAATCGGACTTATCACAATAAAGTGCAGAGCCCTATTTACTCTATTTCATGCGTTTACTCGTCGTTCTATATCCTTATCATATAATTATCTCTGCTAAATACACATCCCAAATACACAAATTCATCTACTTGCTCGACCAACTCCCGTTATATTCTTATTTCACATATCGTTTTACTTTCTTCCCTTTCAAAAACCATAACTTTCATCTTACTCGCGTTCACTTTCGTTCCCCTTTCTTTTAATGGCCTGTTCATTAATGTAACCATCATTTGCAACTCAGCCGCCGACGACGCAAATATAACTTGATCATCGGCGTACAAAAGCCATTTGACGGTTAACTCACCCATTCTTAATTATTTTCTTTGATGAATAATCATTTCTAATTTTTCTATTTGTCTGTCTGTCCGAATATTTTATCAGAAAAACTTCGAACGAAACGTAGTTGAATTGAAGAATCGACACTCCGGGAAGTCTGCAGTCTGTGAACACGTACAGGATCTCACCGTCACCACGTCAGATTTGATAGACCACAAATCCTCGCTAAAGAATATCGATTCCTTCCAAAGATGATTCGCGAGGCTATAGCATCAAAAACATCCTAACTTCAATAGAGATGATGGCTGAGAGCTACCATTTGCTTGGGATCCTATAATAAATAAAATAAAATCCCAACCCAAGTACCTGTACAACTGCAATATTTCAAAATGCTGTAAGTTCATACTGCGTAGGTCGGAACAAAAATTAATAATTTTAATCAAGAGATAGCCGTAGATTAACTACGACATTGGAACGTCAAACACTTCAGTACTCTCCGTGACCATGGGTGCTGTAAAGTGCCCGAAACGAAATATAAAATTAATATACCCGATAAAATCCGTAAAAACTAGTTTCATTTAAATGTGTAGTGTTCGTGTAAACATAAGAGATATTTTATTTCTTAACAACATAACTATGAATGTTAAAAGATAAGGTACCACGACACGACCTTTTTTTAAAGTTTAGAGTAAATACATAATATGCATGAAGGTAATCTACAATTCTCATCGATCACTAATAAAAAAACTAGATACACAATCAGTGACAAAAATGGCCTAACCGAATGTGCACCCACTCGAACATATGGGTGCACTTTTAATCTAGTAGCATTCGAATGCTCCGACGGTAAACATGCCTCAGTGCTCGTTTAAAAAGTGTAAAAATCACACATCCAGGACGCTAAAAAAGGATGGAATTTCATATTTTCGGTAAGTATTAATATTAATTAAAATAAAATAAAGTATTGTATTGTCAAGAAAAAGTATTTTTTAAATTAAGTCGTAATAAAATAAGTCGTCATTGTTCGAGGTATATGCGTTGATTCCGTTCCATTTGTGGAGACGCTATTGTTTTTTTATTTATTTTTTTATTATTAAAGTATGATTGTTTTTTTTTTTTGTTTAATGTGAGTTCTTTACTGTTTCTCTAAATATTATAGTACTTGAAACGTCGGGAATATAAAGTAAGTTAATATACTTAGTTAAGTTAATAAATGCGTAAATATAAGAAATCATAATTATTCAGTCTTATCCGTTTTTTTTAAACATCTGTAAATATGAACATTACGTCAAAAATTTGGACAATAATATTCTTAGATTTTGCAAGAACTTTCTGTACTTATTTTTATATTTAGTAACTATTATATTTAGATTTAAGTTGTTTGTCAAGCAATATCTTTAAATTTTTCACACAAGATTAAGAATAAATATATAATTATGACTGTTTCAACTACTTTCATTACTAAATCAATGTGGTGCCCTATCCAAAAGCATATTTACATTCAGGTAATAATATCACCATTACACATATACACCATAGAATATAATAGAATATGCTTAATTAAGTAGACCAATTATTTAAAATAAGTTTAACAAAATTATAAAATTAAAATTAAAGTAACGACGAGCCTCGGTCGTAAAATTTTATTGCTTTTTGTATGTAGTTTTGTCAATACAACTTTAGGAAATGCATTTAAGGTTGAATTTACATTAATGTATATTTATATCAACTAGAATTACGTCAAAACATTTGGCGACAGTTTTTAGAGCACTTTTGTATTGGACTGTGCATCTAGTTTTTTATAAGTGATCGATGACAATTCTACATAAAAGAATATCAATATACTTATCTCGTTTTTTCTAATTTAATTTTCCAATAAGACAAAGAGAGACAAATCTATTAAATATATTATTAAAAGATGTTGGGTGTAGGTTGATATGTTAAGTGGTCACTTTTGGTCTCTTTATACCATTGATTCCCAACCAGTGGTCCGCAAGAGCTTAAATATGGTCCGCGAAAGATTAAAATTTTTGCCTTGACTAAGACCAGACAGTATACGAGACTCGCATGACTGAGACGTAAATGGCAAACTATGGTCAGAGATAACTGGTTGATCGTAACCAGCGTGTTTAGAAACCGGACCTTAACTTCTGCGGTAAAAACGAATCTCCAAGAAGTTCCGAGGGATTACAGCATAAAAATTGTGAGAAAATGACTGAAATGGGCCGGAATAAATTAACACTTGCCTGCCGGAGCCCCCCCCCCCCCCCCCTCCCATCGAGTATAGTTCGAGTAAATTTTGCTCACGATTACGAAAATTGGAATGACGAAGCTTGGAGTCAAGTTCTATTCACAGATGAGTCCAGATTTTGCATGAAGCCAGATGATGGAAGGATTAAGGCGACACCTCGAAAAAATGCACCTCCTTTCATCGAATAGTATAGGAGTATGACACGACTAACGAAACTGGAATTTTGATATAGGAAAATTTATGTCTTTATCTTGAGTTTGCTTGCTCAAAAACACGATTGTAAAATTTTGACTCGATCATAATAATTTGCGAAAACACCTCTAAAAAATCACTATAGTTGAAATTACAACGAAAATACTTAATCTATATGCTTGGGAACCACTCGAATACATTCATAACATCAATATTCGTAATTTACTTGCTCATTATTTTGATTGCTAAAATCAATAATTTTTTAAAAATATTTTAAGGTTCTACGCGATTTCTAAGCGGTTTTAATAGTCGCGGGCGCTACGCAATTTTAGACCTTATGACGGCGTTTTTGAAGTTTTTATAGAAATTATGTTTTACTTTGGTTAGTCCGGCGATAACCCGCTTCAACGGTTTTCGATGTGTCGCCTTAAAGTCTAGAGAGACACCCGGGAGAAAGGTACGCTCAGTGCAATATCATTGGAAAACAGGTATATATTAGGGGAGTTAGTTATGGTATGGAGAGGTATTTGTATGGGGGCACGTACAGAACTCCGCGTCGTTGAGAATGGGTCACTAACAGCGGCACGATATGTGACTGACTATTTGGAAGAAGTTGTAGTGCCATTTGCCCCTTTTATGGAAAATAGGTTATTTTATGCAAGATAATGCCATCTAGTAGTTGTCGAATACCTTTGAGACGTTGAAATCAATGCTATGGGGTGGCCAACAACGACTTAAACTCCAAAAAGCATGAATGGAATAAGCTTGGAAGACAAATTAAGAAAAATCCGCCCCGCTGATTTGAGAGATCTTAATCTCTCAAGATTTTTTTGTAACTATTTTTTATTTTATAGAAGAAGTTCGAACAGCTAGAAGGGGCTATACAAAGTGCTAATAATTATAGCCTTTCCTAAAAATTTATGAAAAAAAAAATTACAAAATGTTATGTACAAAAATGTTTCCTTCATGTAATTTTTTTTTCTTAATTTGATTAATTTTTGTCAAATGATAGTTTCTTGCAATTTTAAATTGACGAATAATAAACATAATCCAAATTGATAAACTTAACCTGTTCACAAATATCCATTATATTTTGGTTTATACACTTTTTTATGTTCCTTTAAATTTGTCCATGGGTATATTTGTAATTTTTTTTATATTTCGAAGTATGATAGTGTATAAAACAAAGCATATTTATGATGAAAAATTTTAGTCTGGATTTAAGAGTTGTGAAATTTTTATGTGACTGCGGCATGTCCAAAATGTCAAATCCAACGGATTTCATTGGTTTTAATTATTTGCGCGGAAAAAAATAAGTTAATCAAATAGTAAATTTTAATCACAACTTTCAAAATAATTATACAATAAACTGGAAAGAAGCATTCTTTCACAGTATTAGGTATTTGTATATTTATTGTAAAAAAAAAAATCATACATGTTTGGTAAAAAAATGTTATTTTGATTGCGACGCGATGCACGGTGTTGCACTATCCGCGTGACGAGAAAATAATAAATTTGTTATGTAAAAGAATTAGGTAGGTAAAATATTTAAAGACTTCGCGAACCATATTTAAGCTCTTGCGGACCACTGGTTGGGAATCAATGTACTAGACCGACAATTCAGAACAAAAACTGTGTTGCAGCTGTGAACCGCGAGGGCGCGGGCGCCGGGGAGAAGCTAGCACGGCAAATATGTTACGCAGTAGTATTTTCATTTACGACAGTTACTATTTATATAAATACGAAATAAAGTTACATACTTATCTGAAATAAACTTAAAATTACGTTGACAAATTGCGCTCATAAATAATGACAGTGTTTTCTAAGTCATATTAAACAAAGTCAGTGTTAGATTGTCAAGAAAAAACATTCACGGTTTACAAAACAAAGAAGTAGTCTTCTCGCCCGCTCGTAGTCGACTATGAGTTTTTTTTTAATAGAAAAAGGGTGACAATAGAGCACAAAGTCCACTTGATGGTAAGTGAATGCTGTGGCCCATAGACATCTACATTTATCCTCGATTAAGAATCAAAATGCAGATGCGTTGTCACCCGTGAGGACTAACATGGAGTGCCTCGTTTCCAGTAAAAAGGTTCTCCGGTTCTCTACACTCACTATACGAAACACAGCAGCATTAAGCTGCTATTATACGCTGGTATTCTGTGAGAGCGTGGTCCCATCCCGGTCGAGCCGACCCATTGTGCTACAAACATAATATAGCTGCAGCATGGTTCTACCAAATACAAAAATTACGGAGAATTGACATTGCTTGTACTGGACCTTGATGGTACTTGTTTATATGGTAACTTTGTTACACATTTTATTTCACTTGAGCATTTATTTCAATAGATAGATCTATTCTAAAAATGACATAATATCCGATTTCCATATTATCTATGAGTCACAGGCTGTGACTATTTTTAGTGCCAGCTGATAATTATGATCCCACTTACTATATTATTATTCCTTTTTACTAGACCCTAGAACTGATTTGAAAATAACCACAACGCAGTCGCAACCACACGACAGTACCATCAGTGATATACAAGCACAGAATAAATAATAGTAATATGTACAGAAGTTGCACACCATTGATGTTGACTGCTTGCCGGCGTTTTAATAACCTACATAATTATTATTAATTAGATAAATCGCCCACGTAAGCTAAATAAAACTTTATCGCTGCGCGAGTGTCCATATTACTTTGCATCTTTTCTCCTTCCTACGTTACGTAGCGGACTTTCCGTGGTTACTAAGGGCTGTCATTTAAGAATAAAAAAATACATAGTGGAATGGTAAGAAGTAACTTAAGGTAAAGTACCTATTCTGACTATGATCGACTGACCATATTTTCGCTACTATGTGAGTTCTGTGATGCACAACGGATGCAACTTGCAAGGACATTCGTCGGGAATCGCGATGCTTGGCTCGGAAAGAAATAGGTAAATAGTGTAAACAATAAATAAACCCGAAATACTATTCCTCATAGAAATGTGATCGTATTCTACTTTGCTAAAAATCTCGTAAATAAAGTTTTAATTTCAGTATTATGTGTTATTATAATTTAAATTTTTTAATTACAAAAGAGAAGTATAGGTATGTAAGTAGAAGGTATTAGGATAGTAAAGTAAATTTAAATGCCATTAAAAACATAACCTGCAAAAAAAAGCAAGTCTCGCAACTCAGTTCTTCTACCGTAAAAAGTTGTGAGATCCATGTAATACCAAGTCAGTTATTCAGTCCCTACTTAAGGGTCTTTACGTCTTTAAGTTATTACGTAATTAGCTAACCTAACAAAATGCCGCCAAGTCCTGCAAAAAGGCATTACGCCACGCCAGTTTCGACCGCATTAAACGCATCGACACAAAGCTCTCTGTAAAACCATCTCACAGTAGAGCTTTTTGGTCTCTAGCCAAAGCGGTCGAGACAAACTTCTGTCGGTCTACACTGCCTCCGCTGGTAAAACTAGATGGCTCACTGGCGCATTCACCTAAGGATAAAGCGGACTTATTTGCTTCTCTTTTTGCTTGCAATTCGCGTCTGGATAGTAGCAACAGCGTACCATCTCAATTACTTCACTGCGGTACCTCTATGTCAGAGGTCTGTATCACCAACACGGAGGTTCTTAAAACCTTGCGAAGTCTAGACGCAAACAAAGCTAATGGACCTGATGGTATACCAGCTATAGTTCTAAAGGCTTGTGCACCTGAGTTGTCTCCTGTGTTAACACGCTTTTTTCGCTTCTCATTCAGGACTGGAATAGTGCCCAAATCTTGGAAGCTGGCCAATGTGCAGCCTGTGCCTAAAAAAGGTAGCCGTACCGTCCCTGCCAACTATCGGCCAATTTCAATTACCTCCATACTCTGCAAGATTATGGATCGTATATTGAACGTCCACCAAATGGCATACCTAGAGCAAAATGATCTCCTCAGTGATCGCCAGTACGGGTTTAGCCGAAATCAATCAACTGGGGACCTTCTAGCGTATGCCACTCACATATGGGGCGAAGCCCTCGAGAACGGTGGTGAGGCACTTGCTGTTTCCCTCGATGTTTAGAAGGCCTTTGACAGGGTTTCGCACGCTAGTCTATTGCTTATCCCCTGGCCTGATTGCCTGGGTGAAGGACTTTTTGAGTGAACGTTCTCTCCGGGTCGTCGTCGATGGCTGCTCATCCGGTACTGTGGCGCCTAACGTCGGTGTTCCTCAGGGGTCCGTTCTCTCCGCAACTCTCTTCCTGCTGCATATAAATGATCTGCTCATTCCCGGTATCTACGGGTATGCAGATGACAGCACAGTTGTGGAGAGATACCAACCAAGTGCCCGGGCCAGTCGAGATCAAATCCAGTCAGAAAGACAGGCTATGGTTGAGCGTGTGAGTCTCACACTACATGCAGTCTCCGAATAGGGCGATGCCAATCTCGTGAGATTTGACACATCCAAAACACAAGCGTGTCTTTTTACCGCTAAAAAGAGCCCGCTCACCTTGGCTCCTACTTTCCGGAATGTATCCTTGAAGTACACTGACCGCCTTCAGTTGTTAGGGATTGAATTTTCTCCGAACCTAAACTATGGGCGGCTCATTGAGTCCAGAGCCAAAGCAGCCGCAAGGAAACTTGGTGTGCTTGTAAGGGTGCGGCGGTACTTCACGCCGGGGCAGCTTCTTACCTTATATAAAGCGCAAGTCCGGTCGTGCATGGAGTACTGCTGTCACATATGGGCTGGTGCTGCAAAATACCAGATGGCAGCATTGGACTCAATGGAGAGACGTGCTAAGAGGCTCATTGGTGACCTTGATTTGGTTGAAACCAATCTTGTCAGCCTCGAGCACAGGCGCAGAGTAGCCAGTCCCTCGGTATTCTATAGGATGCATTTCGGTGAGTGTGCGCAGGAATTACACGCTTTAATTCCTCCCTCTCCTTTCCACCATCGGACAACCAGGAGGTCGGCGGGTCTTCATCCCTTTTTTGTCGATATTCCACGCATTTAAACCAAAAGATTTGCTTCGTCTTTTGTAATGCGTACAGCAAAGGAGTGGAATAATTTGCCGGCGTCAATCTTTCCGTCCGAGTACAATCTGGGCGTCTTCAACAAGGCAAGAGTGAATAGGCTTTTGTTACGATAAGGCGATTTACCATCTAAGGCTACATCACCACTTACCACCAGGTGGGATTGTGGTCAAGCACTGGCTTATAATAAGTTAAAAAAAAATCTTATAGTGACCACATCAGTACTAAAAATCTTTTATATTTTAAATAAACAGATTGACTTCGCCATCGCATGAAAACACAATTTATCTCTCAAGTAGCCAAGTCAATCTATTTATTTAAAACAAAAGATTTTTAATGTTGATATGGTCACTATATGATGTACAGGTGCACAGAAGGACCTTTAAGTAGGAACTGAATAAATTAACTGACTTGGTATTACATGGATCTCAACAACTTTTTACAGTAGAAGAACTGAGTTGCGAGACTTGGTTTTTTTTTACAAGTAATGTTTTTGATGGCATCTCATTTCTTTTTGTAGATAGTTATATCTAGGTACCTATCTACACCTATTATTCCATTATATTATACATATAGGTGCACTGATTCATTCACTGCAAATGTAACTTTGTAATCCTATATATTTATATGGGATTACAAACTTATTTGTGCAGTTGGTGTATCTCGAAAACTGGACCAAAATTGCAAAATGTTTTAGTTATTCCTTGATTTATATACTAAATAATAATTGTATTACAAATTTGAAGCTTCTATGTCTGCTAGAAATGCCTTAGTTTTGATGATAGGTCAGTGAATGAGTGACAAAATTAAGACAATTTGAATAGTTATAATTCTTAAACTACTGGTTCAAATTTAATGCAATTTGAAATATACCGAGTTTAAACAATGCCTACTTGGTTACTGAAAATTCAGAGTTCTAGTTTAATCCACAACGAAATTATAGGGTTTCGAAAATGGCCTGAACTGCTTCGAGAAAACGATGGTACGGCCGTGCCGCTTTATTTGCTCGACTTGGCACTACACTACCGTGCCTCCAGGTTAAGTTTTGTAATAAAATACTTAGGTGTTACTTCTGTAGTTAAATTATTACTTATGAAATAAATACACATTTCTTTATCGTTCCGTAACTAAAAACATGATATATCTGAATCCTATTGTTTGCTCATCGAGCATCCATCCATGCAACAATTACAGTAGGAACGTTTTGTCATTATAATTTATGAAATAGGTAATATACATATATGTTATTCTTAAATTACGTTAAAACTTTTTCAACTATTTTATCCCACAATTATACTAAACACTAAACAGAAACTATTACAACAAGTATTTACAAAAAACTATTTACTTTAACAGCGTTAAAAAACTTTAACATTCAATCGCCTAGAACGCGCTAGCCCCGACTGCGTTTGTATGCCCAAGGCGCTTCGCGATTGTAGGTAATTATTTCACACAGGTAGCAAGAGTGACACAGGCCTCCTACACGATGTAATTATTTAAGTATTTCAATCCAGGATAATTAAATTATCTTTCACAAAGAAACAAAATTACAATGTATAAAAAGGAAGGTTGCTACAATTTTCCCTGCCCGCGGCGCCTGTATGGCTTTGTTTGGTTGGTATTATTTGAGTTTAGGCCTAAATTAGGTCATAAGTTATAACCTAAATAAAATCTTATCATTTCGGGAAAATATATTCCATTACTACTTTTTTTATTGTACTATGAGTACATATTGACTGTAGCCTGCATTAATTTCAAATTGTACGACAAGCTCCCAACCTTCAATAAAATTATTTTTTGGTTAAAAACCAGTATTTGGATAGTAAGCAACACTGGTTTTTAATAGTTCAACATTACTTTATCAATACAAATAAATAAAATTCAGGTGTCTGTTTGTAATGTCAAAATAACAGCTTTTAATTAAATGCATGTGAAAGTATATACGGTACTTATAACAAAAACACAATTTTTAAATTGTTTTGCCTGTTTGTCTGTCTAATCTCCGAAATGGCTGGACCGATTTTGACGGCACTTTCACTAGCAGATAGCTGATGCTATAAGGGGTAACTTATGTTACTTTTATTTAAAAAAAAAAGAATTAAGGTTCCGCGCAAGAAATAGAAACCCATGAAATGAAATCGTAATAAAATACACGCGAGCGAAGTCAAGGGGTACAGCTAGTTTTTATAACTTATTCAGAATTGTAATTAAAGCCTTGTAAGTAAAAAGCATCAATGAAATAAAAAAAAACATAAGGCATAATAAAACACATGCAACTATACATAAATTTTATTGGCAAATTTAAACATATAAAAATAATTATTATGCTAGGTTAAACTCTTTTAAAGCGGACTGCATTATAGTATCCTTTACTGCACAGAACACTAATTTTATGTTCTCAGTGTCTTTAAAATAATCCAAAGCAGCATGCAAAAGTAAAAATAAATAGTAGATCTTGTTTTATACACAAAATTAATGAAACAAAAAATGACATACTATGCAATAATAACCAATATTTTCACACATTCAAAAAGTGGAGATGATTTGTGCAAGCGTATATTGTAAACTAGTGCTCAATTTCTTTTAAGTTTTAGTATTTTTTATTAACAGTAAAAGTTATCTATGAAACTGACAATTTGTGTTCAGGTTCAAAATCAGGCTCAATACGGGGTATTATTCCCTATGTTGGAAAATTGGACCTGCATTTGGGGGCCGCATGCACAGCGCATTTTGAGCCCATCACGTCACGTGTGAGAGGCTATCAGAGCTTATTGGTATTTCTCTGGTGAAATGTAGTGAGCCTTTAGCCACTGAACTACCACGGCAGTAAATTCAACAGTACGCGAGCGACTAGAGTTTGATCCTCGCAGGCATCAATGAAATGGTTAATTGCAATTTTGAGTGCTTATTAACCACTTATTCGACGGTGAAGGAAGACATCTTAAAGAAACCTGCATGTTCAGACATAATTAAAAAAAATTAAGACGTAAAAGTTACTCTATAACACTCAGAAATGAAAGGAGTTCTGTACTCAATAGTGGAACGTGAATAGGCTGTAACTATATACGCCACCGTGCCCAGTCGTATTTGTTTTCATATCAATTAACAAGACAATACATAGACTTGAATATCGTCGCTGCGCCAGCAAAACTCGAGAAACAAAAAAATCTAATTTTAATAGGATCAACAAAACGGTTTCATTCAGTTTAAGAAGCCATTTTAATATAAAACTAAGTAACCATATCATAAAATGTTAGCAATTTTTGTAACCAGTTGAAATAATACAAAACAGGTTTGTCCATGCGGTTTGGTAATAAAAGTTAATACAAAGCACTTTATTGGGTTTTTACCAGAAAAATGTTTTTAGGGTTTTGCAGGCGCAGCGATGATATTAAAAAAGAAAACAGCACAATAAATAAATGTAAAATTTACTATCAGAAAACATCTAGCTACAAAATTATAGTCTCACATTTCTCAATTTTACTTGTCATGAAAAATAACTGAGAATATTTAATAAAATAATAAAGTACAAATAGATTATAGAGAATTAATGGGAGAGATGTAAAAAATGTGTTCTCTGGCTGTGTGGTCGTATTGTCTCTCTGGTTGTATCCACGGGTTTTAAAATTTATTAATGGCACCCAGAAAACCATTTAAAATTATGTTTGATTGTACATACATATAATACATAAACACTCACGCCTGTCACCCAGAGGGGTAGGCAGAGATTATGGACTTCCATTTGGCACGATCCTGACACACCTCTCTCGCTTCCTCCACATCCATATACCTACGCATACACGCTCGTCGGTTAAAGGTACTCTTGATTTGGCCCATTTTTAATATATCGCCAATTTGGTCGATAAACTTTCGCCTAGGGCGACCCTTCCCGACTATGCCGTTCACCTCTGCAACATAAATTTGCTTTGTCACTCTTTCCTCATTCATTCTTTCTACATGGCCAAACCACCGAAGCATTCCTTTCTTAATCCTGGTCACAACATCATCTTGCAAACCACACTCTTCTCTTATTAAACAATTTCTCACTCTGTCATTCAGATTCATCCCTAACATACTCCTTAATGACCGCATTTCTACAGCATTTATTCTACTCTCGTGCTTCTTCTGCCACACCCAACTTTCACTACCATACGTTAAAGTAGGTACTAACACAGCATTGTGAATTGCCATACGTGCCTTTTTGGACACATTATGACTTTTTACAATAGAGTGTAGAGCGCCATTCACTCCATTTCCTGCATTCACTCGTCGTTCTATATCCTTATCATATCTACCATCCCTGCTAAACACACATCCCAAATATACAAACTCATCTACTTGCTCTACCAACTCCCCTTCTATTCTTATTTCACATATCGTTTTACTTTCTTCTCTTTCAAAAACCATAACTTTCGTCTTACTTGCGTTCACTTTCATTCCCTTTTCTTTTAATGTCCTGTTCATTAATGTAACCATCATTTGCAACTCGGCTGCCGACGATGCAAGTATGACTTGATCATCGGCGTACAAAAGGCATTTGACGGTTAACTCACCCATTCTTAACCCGAATTCTTCTACTTTCAAATTTGTCAGGGTTTATTTATTTATTTATTAAACTTCATACAACATGATATATTCTGCATAACGAACTTGTGTGACGAATTTTACACCACTGAAATTGTACTGTGGCTGAAAGTAACGGCTATATTTTATTGCGTATTACTGCAGCCTTATGCAGCAACCCATTATTAACCGATTCGTTGCGGCACCGATTTTTTTCAAAATATCCAGCAACGAAGCCGTAGGCATAAACTACTTGCAAAATAATGAATATTTTGTTCTGGATAGATCTTCCAAAAACGCAATTTGAGCGAATTATAACGATTTTTAAAAGACACGACTCGCGTGTCATACGCCACACGAAAATAATCGATGGCACTCCTGGCGTGCCATCCGCACTGAACCTCAGGTAATTGGGATAATTTTATCGCCATTTTTTGGAATCCATGAGGTCTAGTTTTTCCCCAAAGGTAACTCTTTAAGAGGTAGTTTTGGAGAAACTAATACGACGCCTACGGGACAGCATATGGTAATGGATACTCCTACGCCGTCAGTTTTTTCTAAATATTTGGATTAATATTATCGAAATCGAAATGTAATATTAAAATTAATTTTTTGTTTGTTAATAATCTTTTGTAAAATACTAACTAAGAATGTTTATCCGTTACCCAGTTAAACACCAATTTTCTAATAAAATAAAAATTTAAGTTGTAATTAAATGTGGATTATGGCAATCTTAATATGTAATAAAGAGAAATGTGAGACTCAATTGAAAAAAATATGTAAAACATGCATACCAAAGCGTCAAAATACCAAGTATCAAATCAGTAATCTAAGCAAACTACACTATGTCAAATAAAAACAAATCACCTGTAAAACTGACCATCCATGCACCAGAGATTTTATGTTATAATCCCTAAAAAGTAAATACCCGAGTATGCAGTTGTATTTCTTTCTTTATGAAGGTATGATGACTTCAGATGATAAACAGAATAGATAAAAAAACAATATTACCTGATAATCAATAGCAGTTTGTCTGAGATATTTCGAGAACTTATTTATATAACAATTTATGTACACATACAAATAACGGAGAGGAAACATCATGATGAAGTGTTTGTACAAGAGCGTTACTTATTTCATGATGAAATTTATTCTAGTAGACCAGTTACAAAGATATTATATGATATATAAAAGGTAATAAGGTGCGTATTTTGTTATTAAAACCAATATTATAACCATTAATATGACCAATGTGTTTTAACTGACTTCAAAAAAAGGAGGTACTCAATACGACTGTATTGTTTATGTTACCTCAGAATTTTATTTAGGTGAACCGATTTTGATGATTCTTTTTTTATTTGAAGGCTGGTGTGCCTAGTAGTTTTTACAGTAGTTTTTGAGTTATCCTTAATAATGCGTATTTCATTTACTTCAACTACATTGATGATCATTTTATTTATATTGAAGTCGGTTTTGTTAAAAAAATTTAACTTTACCACTTGTGTTTTAACATTTTTTACAATATAACAAAAATTAGTAAAATCAGAGACTCGTATTTCGATAGTGGAGATAACCACTTCATCGAAATATCAAAAGTGAACATTTTACGTCGTTCTTGATATGGATAAAATCTCAATAACTATATCACTGTAGAAATATAAGAAATACTGAAATAAGTTTTGATTGGTATCAATTATTAATAGCCATTGAACTTTCGTATTTTCCAGCCATTCTGTACATCGGCGCGTAGCTGTTTACGCTGGACTATCTACCTGACTCGTTTAAATTTACACATTATCCAATGACAAGAAAAGTGAAGTGTTTATAAAGTAACAGTAAAAATGCCTCATTTCCAGTAAGAAGGGTCCATTTTACAGGAAACGAGGCATTTCATCTTATTCCTCAGAAATGACAACGCATCTGCATTTAAATTCTTAATCATGGACAGATATAGATTTCTATGGGCATAGGCTGTGCATGGCGTGGGCGGCTACTTACGACCTCGCTGTTCTAAGGGCCTCGCCCTCGCACCCCAAAAGTTCAAAGAATTTTCATTCCAGAAAAATATTATGCTAGATCGATGAAACGTCAAGACATCTATAATACTCTTGTGTATGCTATAAGCAACTAACACGCAACACTCCCCTAATTTTAAAATTTGGCAGTAAGATGTGTCTTCTATCTATCGCAAAATTCCCAGTAACGATTACTGAGTCAATTTGATTGCCGCAGGCATAGAACAACACGGGCCACCGGCGGACCAGAGGGAAGTAGCCACACGCAGGCGTTCCCCTCCGTCAAAGTATAAATACAAAGAGTAATCCGCGCGGTATTATGCATATAATCTAGTTGCAGCGCACTGCTACGTAAACTAAATCTAGTTAAGTGGCTGAATCAACATCTTACAAAAATGCCGAATTGTTCAGTTTTTTTCTTGCTGCATAAAGGTATCTGCCACGTCAAATTAGCAAAAAGATGGCGTTCCCTTTCATATATAAGTAATTTTTAATCACATTATTGTTATTACCTTCTTTGCAAAACTTAAAAATTTCAATAGTAACAGTCGTGTCGTTTCGGAATTTTTATCAACACAGGCCGTTCGTCCTCATACAATATGCAGATCGGTCGAGCGACTGATCGAAATCTGAATAGAATAGAATGACTCATTCAATATAAATTATGACATAATATTCATAGTCATTTTTTAAATTTACCACTGGTTCAGAAAATACCTCTGTCCTGGGAAGTACCAGCAAGAAAGCCAGCGGGACATTTTAAAAAAAAGAACAGTTTGTAATCATATATCATATTACACAATTAACTACACAAGTTAACTTTACTAAGTTAACTTTATTTTTATTTTTGAGAAATATTAATATTACAAGGATGTCAAATCAGGCACTGAGCTAACGGAGTTAGAAGAAAACGCTATATATATTTTCATTACATTTTTAAGCTTTTAAAAATGTAATGAAAGCGCAATTATTAAGCTTATAAAACATTATTATCATTATTTCAACAAGTAATTGTGATGAAGGTAACCCTTTAGACAACCCTTGAGAATTTAACGCCTTTTAGACAACGAGATTACTAAGTAAATTTTGCTATCTATTTATATTATTACACTCCTAGTTGGATAGTAAAAAATGTCATATATGGAATAAGTTACACTAACACAACTAAGAATTGTATAAGTGTCATGTAGCAAAACTATATGCAGCTGTCAAGAGAGAGCGATATTAGACGATTTAGTTTTATATTTTTATTAGACCTTAAGTCACAGCAGTTAGTTTAGTAACTCATCATTGAAATTATACGACAATAAGATAAGGTTGTTACTGTTATGTAAGAGTTTAAGTTGTGACACAGTTCCTTTGACTTTTAAACAACTGACAGTTGTTTAAAAGTTTAACTGATATTTAGTCATTATCAATCAGTCCTTATTCGACGACAATACGGTCCACTTGATTTTTCGGATAGAATAACGGTGACAACCGAGCACACAGTCCACCTGATGGTAAGTGGATGCTGTGGCCTATAGACATCTATATTTATCCTCAATTAAGAATCAAAATGCAGATGCATTGTCACCTCTGAGGACTGAGTTGGAATGCCTCATTTCAAGTAAAAAGGGTCTGCGGTTCTTTACACAGACCATTCGAAACACATCAGCATTGAGCTGCTATTTTACGCTAGTATTCTGTGAGAGAGAACCACTCTCTCTCCCGGTCGAGCCGACCCATTCGTGCTACAACCATAATTTAGCTACAACGTGGCTCTACCACGTATAAAATAAATAAATACCTACTGTTGGCATATGTACTAATTACGATGCAACCAATACAAACCTATGTGTATTATATACTTAAAAGAACCTCGATATTTTTTTTATAATAATGAAGTGACAAACGAACTTACAGTCCACCTGATTGTGACTACTGCAGCCCATAGAAAACTGCAACCAACTTTAAACAAATAAAGTTACAGATATCACCACTGAAGACTAGGATAGAATGCCTGATGGAATGATGGCTGTGCCTGTAATAATACTACTAGCTTTCTATACCCTTCAAACTGGAACATAGCAGTGCAGGCACTGCTATTTGGTGACAGAAAAGGAATCCTAACACCTTATGAAATACTAGCTGGTACCCGGCGCGATGCTACCGCAATATAAATAATTGGGGAAGTAATGTTTTAAAGAGCAATGGCAGACTTTCATACATAAAATTAGTTGAGAAGAAATGGTAGCGTCTATATACCAAAAATATCTTAAAATGTTAAGCCTCAGTCCCTTAATAACTCTGTCAAAGAATTTTGTACTGAGAAGGCGTCAAAAAAAAGATATTTACATTTGAACTTTTTAGGTTATGTCCTATGTCACTTGGAAAAAGTCATGCTTCCTGTGGTTGTTTGATGTTAGCTTAATACATAATACATAATTGAGAGTTTTTAGATTATTGTACCTCTATTATATATTTGCATACTATAAATGTATATTTCTGGCATGGCTCCAGGTCTTTTGTATCATAGTGACATTTTCAGAAGCGCTAGAACCCAGAGCCGTAAAGCCAGTAAAAAACAGTGACATTTTATTTTAGCTAGTGTTGGCATAACATTAAATGGAATTGTTACAGAGTACTATGATGGAGATAATGTATTATTGTAGGAAATTCTTTGTAAGAGACTTATTCTCAGCCAAATCACTTTTATTTTTATTATTACTGATAGTACAGTTACTAATAATAACTTAATATAAAAATATTTTGTGTGTTGTGTTGGTAGTCTTACAAAGTATATACGAAAATAGTATAAATATACTAAATGGCAACATCTGAATAGAGTAAAATGATTTAAGTCATTTGATATTCCCAAAAATTTTTGTTTTTTTCTGTGGCTTCAATTAAAATATATTTTTATTTGAAAAATCATAGAAAAATAATAAAACTCATTTTATATATAACTTATTTCTAGACGCTATAATTTTTGTCAACTATTTTTCTGCCATTGCTCTTTGGAACTTATATAATTTAATTAGGAATAATAATACATTCATTGAAGTTGAGTGTATGGAGCGCGCCACCTAGTGTAAGTTAATTGTACTATGCCTATAACCTTCGCACAAGTGCAGACAATATGTTGACAATGTTTTACCGCAATACGATGAACGGTATAGCAGCGCATAAAATACGAACAAACAAAAATTAATTTTATGTATTAGATTAATATAGGTATTTATAAAAAATATATAGGTAGGCATTCTTTGGAAATATGGTTTTGTAAATTTTATGAGCCCTAATTATTGTCGTTTAGTTATTGTATGGTATTGCATCACCATGCAATGAGTAAGAGTAATCAATTTTTGACTACCATAAAATTTTAGATTTTGTCTATAATAATTTAATTAGAATGAAGACGATACTTATACTGATAGTTGTGAGGTTTTATATTAATTCTATTGTTTATTTTGACTTTTTTGTATTATAACGTTTGCTTTTGACACATGACTCTCTGCCAGAAGTCATTACAGGGAATTTTCCTATTCATTTAGCGTGTTGACATGAAGTTCAATTTTGTAAGTACTATGAATGCAAAATGCCCCGAAAGACTTTAAAAGTTTTTGAAAAGAATGGTATGCTATACTAATGTCAAACACTCGTTGCCCGCGGTGCAATAAAATGCAGAAACAGGATGCCGCCTGTTGCGCTCTCTGTCGCACTTACGAGCCTTACGGCAGGGCAGTGAATGTTTAACATTAGTATAGTAGGTACTAAGGGGAACATTTACTCACCTGTCGCACAAGTGAAGTGCGAGTAGATAATTTTCTCAGCGTCTGGATTGAGATCGACAAACATCCGTAGGATAAACTCGCGCGCGGTGCTGGCGTCGCGTTGTGGACCTGAATATTATTGATTCACACTCACTAAACTACAATTAAGTAAACACTGGTCTTTATTGGTTCGTAAAAAAAATTGTATGACGTACAAAATTATACTTTTTTATAATGTAATATTTTATTTTGCGTAAAAAAATAATTTATGAACCATCAAAGACCTAATTCTAGCTTACATTTCAAGCTTACTTAAGAAAAATTAGCCAAATCACACAATCTAGCTTATAATAAATATTTAATGACGACTTAGAATTCAACCTGTCGCTGTCGTGAAATGTGAGTAACAGGATCTGTCCGGATCGGGATTCTCTTTCAGATATTTCTGAAGAATAAATTCTCGTGCTGGAATCGGATCGCATTTGGGACCTAATAATTATTAAAAATTTACTATGGCTTATCAAAACTAATACACTACACTCACATACATAATGCAGACTATTGCTTAAAGTACCCTAGAAGTGCGATATGTCGCGGGAATTGGGTTCAAATCCGTGTAGGTACTAACATTGGTGCAATAACATAAATTGTTATTTTCCTGGTTTGCTGGTATCGTTGCTACCTCTTTGTCTCTAACATCTATCTATCTGGCTTAAACCTGACTTGACCAGATCAAGGGAAAGTGGTTTTATGTTGGCGATCTCATTCGTGTAGCAGTAAAATATCTCCTGAGCCGTTGATAGTTTCCGACAGTATTCAAAATTGCCGTTGTGATAGAAGTTGATCAAGACATCATCAGGTGTGAACATAGTCGATAATAAAGTAATTAAACAATTTTCTCAATCAAGCAAGTGTCAACATAATCATAAATAAATTTTGGTTAGTTTATTGTGGCTCTCGGTCACTGCAGTGGGGGATCCACTTGGCGCTCGAACGAAGAATGTGTATACAATCTTCGTGCCTACATCATAGATTGGCAGGATGTGTGTTAGATTTGAAAGACTAACACATACTACATAATGATTTTATTATTCATTCATTTATCAGCCCATCAAGAGTCCTGTGCTGAAAATTAGCCTCCCCCGTAGAAAGAACATTTGCCATAGCTGCCACGCTTTGCAGGCAGGTTGACAACCACAGTTTCTAAACATTTTGATTTGTTATGTGACGAAGATGCTGCTGCCCATCTGTTTCATTTCACAACAACACCCACGGATTGATATATTATGCAGTGGATACTTCTTTTCAGTAAAATAAATAATGGTAATGAAAATTATTCTTATTTATTGATAATTAGCATGGAGATCTGTACCTATAAATGGATTATGCTTAAATATAAGTTTAAAAAAAAAGTATGAAAAATCCAATTAATTAATTTTCACTGAGATGTGATGCATTTGACTTGAACATACACAGTTTACATCATTTGTAATTCTCCTAAAGTAGTGATAGAAATTGAAGTGAATTAAAGACATATTTTTTCTATAATAATAGTAATTTATTATTATCACTACTAGTTAAACGATTTCTAATAAGAAAAAGAAAATTATAAACAATGAGATGAGACTTAATAATAATTATAAAGAACTGATAATTATTCTGAGAAAAAGAGAAGAGTTTTAGAACGTTTCGTCACTGGATATGAGAAACTATTATATGGCCATCACTGTAAGTATGACAAAAATAGAACAAAAAAGGAACAAACCGCTTTATTACAAAATGTTGTTTATTGATAGTCTCGTTTTTAAGCTATGGTTTAACAGTTTAATGGCCAAATAAAACTCAAACGCTACTCAATTTTAAAATGTCGTTATGGCTCATGGTGTTTTTTTTTTATAGGATAGGGTGACAAACGAGCACACAGTCCACCTGATGGTAAGTGGTTGCTGTGGCCCATAGACATCTACCTCTATCCTCGTTTGCGAATCAAAACGTAGATGCGTTGTCACCCATGAGGACTAAGATGGAATGCCTTTTTTCCAGTAAAAAGGGTCTCCGGTTCTCTACACTCAACATACGAAACACAGCAGTGCTAAGCTGCTATTATACGCTGGTGTTCTGTGAGAGCGTGGTCCTTCCCCGGTCGTCCCCGACCCATTCGTGCTACAACTATACTACTAATATAGCTGTAGCATGGCTCTACCACGTATAAAACACAAGACTGGTGTACAGTCACTAACTTAAAAGTGATAAGAGACAGCACAAGACTTACCGGCATCTTAAAATTGAATAGCATTTGAGTATTTGTGCATAAGAGTCCTCCTAAATAAAGAAGTATCTTAGAAGTGATGCCAAAGTGTTAACAAAATTTCACATTTGTAGTTCAACTCCATTTCAGTTCACATATTCGCGCGAGACTTCGATCGTGAAACAGAAACTATTTTGAAACCTTAGACAAATCATATACTTTTGCAATAAGGCCGAATATAACCTTAAAATAATCATATATAATAAAATACAAACCGTCGTATTCGGGAAAATAGTCGACCAGATGTGAATACATGATCTTCTCCTCGAGCAAATCCTTTTTGTTCAGGAACAAGATTACTGACGAGTGCTGGAACCATGGGTAAGTGATAATAGTTTTGAATAGCGCCTTCGATTCTTCCATTCGGTTCTGGAATTAGAAGATTTCATATTTGAATAATTCATTTTTATTAATTTATTAGGGGCTTGTGTTTAGAAATTATGATGATCTTTTTTGGTAAGTGGTTGATGTGGCCCATAGACATCTACATCTATCCTCGTTTGCGAATCAAAAGGCAGATTCGTTGTTAGCCGTAAGGGCTAAGATGGAATATCTCTTTTCCAGTAAAAAGGATCTCCGGTTCTTTACACTCACCACGTGAAGCACAGCAGCATTTAGCTGCTGTTTTTTTACGCTGGTATTCTGTGAGAGCGTGGTCCTTCCCCAGTCGAGTCGACCCAATCGTGCTGCAACTACACAATAATACAAAAAGGGGCTTGAAGTAATTTTTAGTTATGACCTATGACATGGCAGAAATTTTGCAAGGGAAATGTTTAAGTGGTTAACTATCATAGTTTCTGTACATATTATAATAATTATACGATATCTATTGTGATACTTGTTGTAAAAATGCACATACCTATTATTCCATTTGTTAAACATAATCTAACTTATTAAAAAAAATATGTAAAAATTACATTTGTCTAAAGGCATTTATGAATAATGATCCATTACTCATAAATGCCTTTAGACAATTGTACCTATCTGTTTACTCACGTGGTTAATAAAAATGTTATTAGAAATGGAAGAAACTAATTGATTGACGATGTAATTAATTACATCATTCCAAATTAAGTCTTCCTACAGTGGTTAGCTTAAGGCACCATTATGTGAGATGAAAACGGCACACTGACCTTTATTGGAATAAAAATTATTTTCGATAATACGAATATGTTATATAAATACACAAAATATTAAGGTTTGCAATTAGTTTTCATACAAAATCAATTCACTTACATGAGAATTTAAAACGCACACACACAGTCTACTCTTACATTAGAAAAATAAGGCCATTCCTTTGGAATCTCATCGTCGATAGTCTTTTAAATTCAAAGCTGGGCAAACATACATACATACATACATATAATCACGCCTCTTTCCCGTAGGCTGTTCAGCAGTGGGCAAACATAGGCATGCATTTTTTAAATAGTTGCACATATTCATCTCGCTGGGCAGGATTGTTGGTACGTGCAGGGCATAGAAATGGTTTTATGGATGTTTCGGTATATATTTATTGCATGAATCTCGTTCTTCAAGATGGTTTGTTATCTTCACAAAAATGTCATTATAAATGATATTGATTTGTTCTGCAAGAAGTAACTTTTTTTTAGAACAGTACATTAGGCTTTTTCTTGGCATTTCTTATAGTGGCCGTTTACCCAGTGGGTCGACACCCACGGAACGAAATGGAGTGATAAAATCCCATAAAATTTTGTTTGATGTGACCTGCTATACGGCATCTCACGCGAAACTCAAGCATTGATATAATCATTCATTTTATAAAACAACACCGGTAACATTTTAAGAATCAAAACATTTTAGTGGCCTTCAATATTTGATAACAGATTAATTTATCGTATCCATTATTCAATATAATTACAAAACATAAAATTGAGTTGCCGACTTGCAGGTCATATCAAACATTTATAAGTGATAAAAATCATTGTTATAATCATAAATATAAAAGGAAAGAAAATGGCTTTGTTCTAAATGTCTTAACAAAAGTACCAATTAATCATAGAAATTCAAGTTAAGTGCGGTCATCACATAGCTTACAAATGCTTTGCAATTACTTGAGTGATGTCTTTCGATAACAACAGATGTGAACAACAGTTTCCCGGAGCATGATAGAATGACGATGCGATGATATAAAGATTCTCTTTCTCCACTGCTACACTGCGAAATATCGACAGTAATATATAAACAATAATACTCGTAAAATAACTCACCTCATTCTCGGATTCGAATAAAATTTGATCATATTCACTAAGAGCTACTAAGAATATGATAGACGTGACATTTTCAAAACAATGAATCCACTTCCTTCTCTCGGATCTTTGGCCCCCGACGTCCACCATCCTGTTGATCATCACACACTGATTAAGTGATATTAGTGCAAAAAATTAGCCCATATTTTTAGTTATGCAAGTTTATTATTTCATTGAAAGATGTCGTTATATCAGGACATATAAATAATTACGTATTTAAAACTTATTTCTATTACACATTCTAACAAACTCTTAATAAAAATGACAATTTACAATAGCTTAATGCTTCAGTGTTGCGTATGGTGAGTGTAGAGAACCGGAGACCATTTTTACTGGAGGCATTCCATCTTAGCCCTCAGGGGTGACAACGCATATGCATTTTGATTCTTAATTTAGCATAAATGTAGATGTGTAAGGGCTACAGCATCCACTTACCGGTGGACTGCGTGCTCGTTTGTCACCCTATTCTATAAAATAAAAGTTTTTAACTTTCATTTCAAGTATACTAGATGGTAGGCCTCCTCTTCTGTATAGGAATCTATCTGGGTTGTCATCACCCTCTTACCTATTTCAGTCACCAAAGCAATGCTCGCAGTGGTGTATTAAGGTCTTACGGTATAGAGAGCCAGTATAATAACACGCTGTGAGGCATTCCTCCTTAATCCTCATATGACAAGGCATCTATAGCAATTTTTATTTGAAGTTGGCTCCACATGTCCATGGGCTAGAGTATCCACTTACTATCAGGTGAACTGTAACTTCGGTTGTCACTTCAGTTTATATAATATTAATAATGTTTGTAATAATTATTAATAATTAATATTAATAATTTTTTGTTTGTAACCGTGTGCTTACGGTGTAAGAATATTCATTACCCCATATCATCCCGTAGATGTCGTAAGAGGCGACAGGACAAGCCAAGAATTTGTCAGCAGCGTCTTCTTCCTTATAACGAATAGGAAATAAAAAAAATCGGTTGACAACCCGTCTGCCGAACATTGAACTTATGAGGCAATCTATTGGGAGGTGTATATTCAACAGTGGATCGAACAGGCTATAATTAATAAAATGTTCGTATCAATTACACTTTGATTAATTCCAAAAAAGGTTATGTAACATTTACATAATTTATAAAATATTAAACATGCACAATGCGTACAATGACCACATAGAAAAGCTTAGCAACAAAGAATAATAAAAGTTTGTATCTATTTACAATTGAATTATATGAAAGCCCATATTATTTAGTATTTTTTCAAGTAGTGTGATTATTTTGATATGATTATTTTCATAAAGATTATTTTTATAAATCAATGTATGAATAAAATCCTTAATTATTTTCTGTACACAAAAGCTTAGTATATCAAACACTTTCATATAACTTCAGCCAATAACTCTACTTTTATAGCGGATTGGAAAATTAAACCATTAACCTCCATCAGATTATTATTTCTTATTATTTGTTAATTTTGCAGTATTAATTTTAACAAATTCCTTATTGTAGAATTATTGGGTACATAGAAAAGCAAAGAAAGCAATCAATACATGATACAACCGATGTACTCATTGCAAATAGGTTGCCTTGTGTATAAATTGCTTCCGCGTTTCTTGTTTTCGTGCAATGAGTTGGGTAATAATAGAAACATATAAATTATTTTTCGTTTACCAAAATCCTCCTATTTTTACACACAATAAAAATATCTTTCTATATTTGGTTTTTAAAATATTTGTATATGTAATTTAATTAATGGGGAATGCAAGTGGAAGGCCGATGGCTTTAATGAAACTTGTTATCTGATTATTTGTTTACTTTACTGACTGGAATTTGTGTAATTTTCTCTGTAAAAGTGGTATTCAATATTCTGTTTAGTCACTTTTAAGTTATGTACTTAAATATTTATAAGGTAAAAATATTTTAAGTACAGTCCGTACGGATCAAGAATGGGATTAGAAATGGCGCCTCATCGAGCCCGTACCGTCAACATGCACAGTATAAGCTACCTACTTAAATATGTATAAGGTAAAAATATTTAAAGTACATTCCGTACAGGTGAACAATGAAATTACAAATAGCCGCTCATCGAGTTCGTACCCTCAACATGCACAGTACCATATATCGTTATAACGTTATATTATTCGATTAATTGGAAAATTTCTAATGATGGGAAAATATTTGAAACTAGCTGTTCCCTGCGACTTAACCACATGTAACTTAGGGTTTTAATTATGTTGCGTGGAACCCGCATTATTTTTCTAAAATATAAGTAGCCTAAGTTACTCCTTATAACATCAGCTATCTGCCAGTGACAGTCCCGTCGAAATCGGTCCAGCCGTTTCGGAGATTAGCCGGAGCAAACAGACAGACAGATTTTTTAAATTGTGTTTTTGTTATAAGTACCGTATATACTTTCATATGCATTTAGTAAAAAGCTGTTACTTTGACATTACAAAAAGGCACATTAATTTTATTTATTTGCATAGAAGAATTGTATACCCAAGTAGGTACACTAATTTTAAAATAACATTTATAACTAGCGACCTGCTCTAGCTTTGCACGGGTGGGATCTATTAACGTGGCATTATTTAGACTTAACACTTTCACTGTCCGATTTTCAGACTCAATAGTAATACAATAGCAATGACCTATATGTAGTACACGGGACAGCGAAAGGGTTAAGAAATCACCATTTATTTTATGTATTCAATGTTTCTATTTTAATAAATTCTCTAAATTGGGATAAAATTTAGTTTAGATCGCTCCTGGTATTTTTCTCTATTTGTTCGTTAAGTTTTATTACAGTCGGTTCGACATTTCGAAGATTAGCTCGGATAGGCAGACAAACGAAATTTTTAAAAATGGTTTTACTATGTCTCAATAGCGTGTAAATATTTTATACAAAAAATATTAACAAACAAAATCAACAAAAATTATTAAAAAAAATTCCAGCACGCGTCGTAGCTCACAAATTAGCGAAATAGAAATGATTTTTTTTTTGTAGTTTATGGCAATTTGTATGTATGAAAAACGCATATCGCAAAGTATTTTTTGCAGTTTTTACCTGGTTGTGAGTATAGATAGTGACAGTGTACGAGCGAGATGTGGAGGCGACGCCATTTTAACACCATTTTTTAACCGCACGTGTAGTAAATCGGGTCATAGAATTAACGTATCAATACTTGAACATACCTGCCTAAAGTTCTCGGGTTATAGGCAAATATTATATAGAAGTAGACCGAACAGACCAAAGTCTTTAACACCACTGAAAAGTAATTTGTTTAAGTAGCTAAATGATACTTTGATTTTATTATTCTACAGCTAAAATTATCATTTCCATGATAAAAAAAAACTAGCTATTGGAAAAATAAAACTTAAAAGCATTTCTTCAAATTTTTGATTTTCTAAATCTCACTAATTTTTAAACTTTGTTTCTAATAACAATTAACAAGGGCCTTTTGACAGTTGCATTTCCCAATAAACACATTAGCCTGATTATAATTATTATACATATAACTTATATATTGCATAAGCTTTATTTAACATGCAAGCAATATATGTAACTTACAACATTATAATAAACCTTACGTGGATAAAACCGAAATATCGTTAAGATTGGGCGTTGGACAAATATTACGAACTAGCTGTGCCCACGAGTTTATACTCGCTACCATATATCATCTACGCATATTAAATATGGTATATATGAAAGAAAATCTGTCGTTTAAGGTATTACTTCCTATTAATCTTAAATAACACAAACGCACTGGGGCAGCACGGCAGTTTAAATACTCCACAACCCTCTCTGGTGGTCTGTGCACAACAGGGGGACTTATTATAACTTCACTTCTTTCATATATATTATAATAAAGTCATAAATTAATAATTAAGTAATTCAGATTTTTAAGTAAAGAACTAATGAACCAATACAGATGAATCTTTTTTCTATCGTCTTGTGCACACGCGTCATGCCGAGCACTTTAAAATTATACAGTCATACGATAGGATATGAATGACAAGCTCTTGGAAACTATCCATGCGGTCGGAACTAAGTTTTGCAAGACCCGCCGCAGAAAAACACAAAAACTCTCCGATCACACTCGTTAATCTGATGGCTGTTAGACGGGATATGAAGCTGCAGTCTTCAGTAGATTTGACAGCATACAGGCAACTGAATAGACAGATCTCCAAATGCATGCGGCGGGACTTACGCAACTTTAATACTGCTCGTATTGAAGAAACGATCGAGCGAAACCAGGGCTCCAAAGTCTTTGTTAGAGATCTGTCTGCCAGAAAAAGCAAATGTCGAAGCAGGCGAAGTGTGGCAGCGTCATTTCCGGGACACCTGAGATTTTGAGTGAGATTGAGAGGCCACACGTAAGTGTGAGTAACGATCTAAGAGCGAGTCTTATCCGACACTATTCCGATGATATCCCGGACGTAAGTTTAAGCGAGATTAGAACGGTTCTCCAGCACCTTAAAAACGGCAAAGCCCCAGGCGAGGATGGAATCACTGCGGAGCTTCTGAAAGCGGGTGGAAAACCGGTACTTGAAGTCCTCTTGAAGAACTACAGACCGATTTTTCTTATGAGCCGCGTCTACGTGCTATTTTGGGGAGTCAATACGAATCGTCTCGCGCGCAGACTTGACGACTTCCAGCCTCCAGAACAAGCCGGTTTCCGATAAGGCTTTAGCACCATAGACCACATATACATACCCTTCGGCAAATTGTACAGAAGTTCGAGGAGTACAATTTGCCACTGTGTCTGGCGTATATGGACGATGAGAAAGCCTATGATTCCGTTGAAATTTGGGCGGTGCTGCAGTCCCTTCAGCGGTGCCAAGTTGACTGTCGATATTTCGAAGTGCTGAAGTGCTTGTACAGTAGGGCTACGATGTCTATCCGAGTACAGAACCAGAGTACGAAACCTATCCAATTGCAGAGAGGTGTAAGACAGGGCGACGTTATATTCCCGAAACTTCACCGCTGCATTGGAAGACGTTTTCAAGCTTCTGGACTGGAAAGGATACGGTATTAACATCAATGGCGAGTACATCACTCACCTTCGATTTGCCGACGATATAGTCCTTATGGCAGAATCGCTGAAGGACGTAAGCACTATGCTCAATGATCTCAGTAATTTTTCCCAATGGATAGGTCTTAAGATGAACATGGACAAAACAAAGATCATGTTTAATGTCCATGTCACACTTATGCCGGTATTTGTTGGGAGCACTAAGCTCGAAGTTGTTGACGAGTATGTTTACATGGGACAAATAGTCCGACTAGGTAAGTCCAACTTCGACCGAGAGGTCAATCGACGGATTCATCTCGGTTGGGCAACGTTTAGGAAATAACGGCACATCTCCTCGTTAGGTATACCTCAAAACTTGAAAACGAGACTGTACAACCAGTGCGTGTTGCCAGTTATGACCTATGGAACTGAGAAGTGGTCCTTCACTGCTGGTCGGATGAGGAAGTTCAAGGTCGCTCAGCGAGCTATGAAGAAGGCTATGCTCGGAGTCTATGCTCGGAGTTTCTCTGCATGATAAACTTAGAAATGAGGATATCCGCAGTAGAACCAGAGTGACCGTCATAGCCCAACGGATTGGTAAGCTAAAGTGGCAGTAGGCCGGCCATATAGCTCGAAGAACCGACAACCGATGGGGAAAAAAGGTTCTCGAGTGGCGGCCTAGTACCGGCGGGCGAAGTGTAGGGCGTCCCCCCACTAGATGGAGTGACGACATGGTAAGATATGCAGGAAGTCGGTGGATGCAGGTGGCTCCGGAGCGTGCTTTGTGGCATTCCTTGGGGGAGGCCTATGTTCAGCAGCGGACTTGTGAAGGGCTGTAATGATGATGATGATGATGATGAGTTATACGCACTTTAAAATAGACATCTTTTTTTTAGTTTACAAATAATTTAAATAAAACAAACACTAAATGTTAGGCGCAAACTTATCTCAATACTTAACAGAAATCCACATCCAAATTGGTTCAAAAGTTACACACGCTTGAGGCCTCAAGGCCTCAAGCGCTGCCCCAATGCGTGTTGGCGTACTTGGCATGTCTTAGAAATATTTTTTTCTTATTTCTCAGACATGCAGGTTCACGATGTTTTCCTTTGCCGCCAAACGTGGTAAATCAGCACTTGAAATTGTAATTAACAATTTCATTGGTGGCGGCGGAGATCGAACCCGGGTTGCTCGAGTACTGTGAAATTTACAGTGAACGCTTAGCACCTGAGCTACCACGGCTTTAGGTTCACGGCGTTAGGTGAGATTATGGTCTGTACAGACAAACAGAGAAAACAACTATCTACGATTTTATTATATGTAGAGGTGTAATAACGACAGAATAAACCTTTTGTCTCGTTTTAGTTAAATTATCTATTGTGTGTAATAGTTTTATAAAATTTAAGATATAAATTAAATACCCAGTTGTAAGTATTAACACATTTTTTATAAAATATTTTATACATTTTTGGTATTGACAACTAGGCAAAGCGGTATGTTAGTACCCGTGTGCTCATACATACCTAATTAATAGGGACTTTTTTTTTGATGATTTTTTGTATGGTGACCGATTGTGAGTAACGCAAGTCCAGCGATCTAGCAAATCATGTGTTTCACTACGTTGTTTTCCTACGCTGTAAACATACCTAAATATGATTCCATCAAGATCGAATGGATACTCAAGTATACCAGTTGTTGGCTGGCGAGCGCGCAGGATATCCTGTTCTGTTGGCAGATAGTCGGCGCTCTCGATCCTTTCGAGATCGCTTAAATAGCTGGAATTCATTTTAAGCAACTAAAAGCCCAAGTAATGCATGCATTATTCAAAGATTATATACCCCAGTAACATGTAAATCAAAAGAAACATCCAAGGACAATGATATTTAGGCTCATTGAAATTAACTGCTTTAGATGTAAATAACTCAATCATTTTATAATTGCATTTCCTGCTAAAATAATGTATATTTGTAAATTGTTTAGTATTTAGAAATTACTACTTATGGATTGACTTAAGGCGGATTTAACATGCCTTTAATCACAATAGCAGTTAATTACAACGGGTTGACAAAGTAAATAAAAAAAAACATGGAGAGACCCAAAGTACCCGTAAACAGTAACATGCATATCGAAGCGAAGCATTCGCCGTCTATTTGCCATGCAAATGCATTATTTTTACCTAAATCGAATCTCTTCCAAGTCAAATGGGTACTCAATGATTCCCGTTGTGGGTACTCTCACGCGTAGAATGTCTTGTTCGGTAGGTAAGTAATTTGGTGCCGCGACGCGGTCAATTTCCTGCAAGTAGCTATAGAAAAATCTCTTTTTACAATTTCATATTTAATTTTGGTTTTGGTCAGTCGTGACATATTTATCTTGCGAATTAATGTTCACTGTTGCTATAGTCATCTTATATAATAACTGTATGTTACTAAATTTAATAATTCATGATTGTTATGTCATATGTAATTTTTTTTTCTTAATTTTAATTTAAATATTGATGTATATTATTCTGAACAATGAACACAATGTTTTGACATAAATCAATACGGTTTTGATGAATGCATGTTTAACTTTGAATTTAAATAGTAATTTGAATGAAAATCATAAACAATACATTATATTGGTATTTTATTTTTAATCTTGGATGTAAACAGTAAGTTACATCACTAGTAAAAAAAAATATGAATACAAAGGTAAACAGAAGATTAAAATTGAAGTCAATTTATAGATGATGAAATTTCAATACATTTATATTTTGCTTGCTTGCTTGCTTGTTTTGTGCTATGTATAAACTTAACTTACTATTTGGCTGAGTCAGTCAGTTGGTATTCTCGCCTGCGATCGTAGCACTCTTGGATTCCCGAATCAGCCCAAAGGGCCTTTATAGCCTCAACATAAGGACTCTCAAACGTTGTAACGCTTTCAAAGTCGATTGATGATATCAACTCCGCCTTTTCCTGTAATTTTATATGGCCATTATTTAATTGTAGATAAAATCAGAATTTTATTTATTTTATTACAATATTCCTGCTGAAATGAGCAAAACGGAAATTCCAATGTGTAGCAATAGCTTAATTTGCGGTTATGACATTAAATTGGATCACAATTTACACATGTAGCATAAATATGGTGAAACCGACGGTATATCTCTTTAATTTACTTCCTTTGTAGATAAGACATTTTAGTATACACTGAAATTGTAGTTTACCTCATCTTATATTAATTTTTGTTTAGTTTTATTATATACTAGCTGTTCCCCGCAACTTCGACCGCGTGCAATTTATTACGATTGGATTTTAACTCTTTTCTAAAAAAAAATAGGTAACTTAGGCTACTTTTATTTTCGAAAAATAATTATAACATCTGCTATCTGCCAGTGAAAGTCCCGCGTCAAAATCGGTCCAGGTATTTCGGAGATTAGGCGGAACAAACAGACAGACAGTAAGACGAAAAAAAAATTAAAATTGTTTTTTGTTATAAGTACTGTATACACTTTAATTTGCATTTAGTAAAAATCTGTTATTTGGACATTACAAACAGACACTTCAATTTTATTTATTTGTAAGATGTATAGATTGACGACCACATGGCATCGTGGTCTTAAAGTAAAATCCAAAAAGCTAAAGCGAGCCAAAATTTGTATAAATAGACAGATTATTTCATGTCTGGTTGTGTTGTTATCATCCCTATATTATGTCTGACAATGTTATCTAGCCTGTTGTCCAATTTTATCACAACTGTTATATGAAACAGGTTAGGAAGAGTGAGCACTCGACAATACGCCTGCCAAGCGTGAGCATTAGTGCTATTCCTCCTTACGCAGGGTGAGGCACATTTCTAGCTGTGGACTTTTACGAGTTGAGTTTTCTGGTAGTATAAATGGCAGATGTTGTCATGGCCGAAATGGACATGGAGCTACTAGCGTCAGTAAATCAAAAACACACATAAGACACACTTTGTACATCTTACCTGTGTATGAAAAACATAAAACTGACTATTAAAAAATGAAATAGTGTGGTCAATAAGTAAGACTAGCAGAGAAAGCCCATATGCATAGGTCCATATTATTTTGTAAACTTTATAGGAAATGCAATAGCTTTAAATAAATAAATGACTAACATACTTTTTCTAAATAAACTACATAACACACATTCTTTTGGAAATTTCAATGCATTGAATTCTGTTCTCATACAGTCAAACATTAAAATGACTTTACCATAAATTAAATAAAAATGTGGTCAGGTAGAAGTTAAACAAGGGTAACTTACTACATTGGACGGATTTCCGTATTGTATTTTGAGTAGATCCATAGCGCGTATCATACTCTGCATAGCCATGAAGATGTTCTGATAGACGAGCTTGATGAAACCGCGTTTGTCATCGTCGCTGTAGCCTGACCCGTGGATAATTCTCATCTGCTTGATGAATGTTGACTTGCCTGACTCGCCAGTGCCTGTAACATCCAAGAAGAATTAGAAGGTAATTTACTTACGAGTTTGTACCATTACAGTGTGATCAATTGTATTATATATACTAAATTGTACTTCTTAACTGTGTTTATTGATTTTTTTTTTATAGGATAAAGGTGACAAGCAAGCACACAGTCCAACTGGTGTTAGATAGTTGATGTGCCTGATGTGAGTTGTCAGCCGTGAGGACTAAGATGTAATGCCTCTTTTCCCGTAAAAAGGGTCTCTGGTTTTTTACACTCACCAAACGAAACAAAGCAGCATTAAGTTGATTTTTTTCACTGGTATTCTGTGAGTGCGTGGTCCTTCCCCGATCGAGACGACCCATTCGTGCTACAACTATACTATTAATACAGCTGTAGCATGGCTCTAACACATATAAAATACTTCATTTTACTTCATTTGTTAAACAGGGAATATTCTTAAAAAATGCTTATAATTTTTAGATAAATTGATAGAATCATACACTACTTTGCAGAAATCCATTATATTGAAGTTGTTAGAACTTAATTTGCTTATTTCCGCGTAAAGAAATAAAATGATGTTTCCTACCCAGACCGCTAAGTACTCGACACTTAGCGGTCAGCCACCACCACAGTCTACATCACCTGATGATGCCTTGTGTAGAAGCGAAACACGTGTCGTATGATCGAGGGTGGTGTGGTGTTGGGAGTGATCGTGCTGGGATTGGTGGTATGTACTGGGATTGGTGGTACGTACTGGGATTGGTGGTATGTACTGGGATTGGTGGTGATGGGGGCAAGCAATTGAGGGAGGTGCTCTTCAAACTGGGCAGGACATATTATTTTATTTCATTATACGGAAATAAAAAAATTAAGTTCTAACAACTTCTTATAATTTTTTGTCTGAGCAAAATTTAAATTGTGAACTAAAAAATATATTTAAAAGACTTTTTTACAAATTACAGGTAAGACGAAGTATATCACAAATATCATCTCAACTGTTACTGTTACAGTATCGAAAAAATAGTTATATTACGATTGAGAGTAAAATTAATTCACACAAATAAATGTTTACTTATTGATACCTACAGTTGGTAAGGCTCCATTGGATGTTGTGATCATAAAATGAAAACATTAAATCTATTCAATATGAAATGTCTTTTTTTAAAAGATATAAGTACGATTTAGGTATATATCAAAGTATGATTTGGGTATATATCAAAGGCCTCCCCCATAGATTGCTTAGAGGTAATATTTGCTATGCTTGGCAGGCGCGTTGGTAACTGCAGTTTGCTATTTTCTACATTTTATTAAGAATACGCTACTGCCCATCACCTGCTTTGATTCCCTCTATCGCCTTCTACGACACCCACGGGACAGACAATATACACACACAACCACATTGTGTAGTTAATATTCTAACACCGCCACTATATATTAATTATATATCACTTTTACGTAATGCAGGTAATACAATAAATAAGTAAGTTTGACTTATTTCGTTACGCAATACATATACAAATAAAACAGAATCTATGTTAAATGAAGTTACAGCCTATAAGTACCACGGCAAGCCACAGGTCTCCATCTCATTTCTGTGAGGACCCATTAGTCCTCCATGCTGTTCCAATGCGTGTTTTCACATGTCTTTGTGCTCGCCGTAAATATCAAAGTACACAAGTAATTTTATTTATGTATGTATAATTACGAACTTTTTTTGGTATATAATTGATTTTAAACCTAACTCAAATGTTAAAAAAATCATGTTTGTTGTGACAAAATTATTGAATAGGTTAACATTATACTCTAGGAGCAATTTGTTTTTGGTTTTTGTTGTAAAAGTTTTAAAGTGAAAAGGCAAAAACAATTACACGCAAACAAAAACATTAGCGCTCGCTGTAAATTTCACAGTACGCGAGCAACCCGGGTTCGATCCCCGCCAGCAACAATGAAATTGTTAATTGCAAATTTAAGTGCTGATTTACGACGTGCTCGCCGGTGAAGTAAAACATGTCTGTGATATAAGGAAAAAAATCGAAGACATGTGAAGTTCGCACAACGCGCAGCGCGGTGGACATTTCTTTGCCCTAAAACCCTCTCAGAAATGAGGGGAGGCCTGTGCCCAGCAGTGAGACGTTTATAGGCTGTAACTTTAACTATACAATATTATATAATATCAAAATTCTCCAATTACTTATGAGCCTCAATACCTTATTAAAAATAATGTTCTACAAGTGGAACTTAAAAGAACTCTATGTACTGCTAATGACAAAAATTTGTTTTTACAGAGTAAACATTTTTTATTTAGATTATTTTGATAATTTTTCTGTCCGTGTGTATATGACTAAACTCCTATAAAATGTCTGGACCGAATTTGACGAAATTTTGTGTATGTGGTTAAGTTGATTCGAGAATTTCGATTTAGATTCACAAAATGACACCGACACAGAAATCATCCGTGCGAAGCCGAGGGGATCGCTAGGTTTTTTTTTAAATTAATATTATTCATTTAAAGAGAAAAAAAAAAGACAGAAATACAACTATTCACGTTTAACTCTGACCTTCTCTGACCAATGTGGAAGAAGCCTTTCATTGCTTATTACCTGTCTACTAATCGGATTTCTGTGAACCTTTAAACAACTCATTGCTAGAAAATAAGCCCTGGCAATGACACAAATATTTATAAATTTATTCTTTATTTTCAAAGCATTATAGTTCGTTTAGATATCAAAGAAAATGAGGAATTGTCAATTCAGTACCTATGCCTAAACTATCCTTCCCATTTGGCAAGTATTTGCATGTTCGAGTTTATATTATTGAGCCCATTACAACTCAAAATAGAAAATGAATAACAAACTCAAGATTTCTCTGATAACTGACATAAAAGTCCATTGGTGGAAATGGGCCCTTCTTATTGGAGGATTTGCCTAAGGCCTGGACGGACAAAATATCGTATTTTAGACACTGAAGTTCACGCGCAAGAATTGATATTTATTGAAATAGTAAATGCTTAATTGCTGGGGGAAAACATTGACATTTGGTCTGAGTTGACGTTGAGATTTTAAAGTAATAGCTTAATAACCATGCAGAGGAGAAAAAAGAAAATCGTCGCCTTAATCGTCGAACTTGGAGGCAGATTGACCACCGCAGTACCAGACATCTCGGACCTTACACTGTGCACCTCGCTGCTGGTTTGGATATTTTGTCTAGCGTTGTGCGATGGTGTGCGTGTTATTGGCTAATAATGTACTACTTAATTATGCCTAATAATCTCGCAAAATGACTCACAGAAGGTGCCTATCGGTTTCAGGAATTAAAATCTCGAAAGTCACTGGTGTTGTATTCAGAAATCACAATTTTACATGTTAAGATATAAATGTTATTGGCGATACAATAATATTTCCCACTTGGTAACCGTCTAGCGTGGGCAGTGACGGGCTGGCGTTTACCGCCTAGCGCACTCCGGACACTTCAGCAAAATGTATGTAACTACTGTGTCCCTACAGCGTAAAGGGATGGTTATACCTAATGGAAGTCATAAAATGTTTGGTTTATAATTTATTTATGATACAAGATCCATTATAATATTATACAATGACCTATATTATATCTATGTCAACCATTGCTTAAATTTAAAGCCAAGTTAAATTTAAGCAATTGCATTTTGATTAAAATCGTATTTTTCTTTATGCAGTCCTTCAAATAAAACACAAAACAGTTAGTTTATTTTAGGAATGTATTATATTATATACTGGTATTCTTCGTTAGTTTTAGATGTGTTTTTTTTGCACTTTTACGGAGAGCATTTTGGCAAATCATCAGTTGTAACTACATACATAAAAGAAACGAGTACACAACTAGATGCTAGGACTCATTTCCTGCCTAGAAGACCGTCTAAGTAGGTACCACCCACTAATCTATTTCTACCGCCAAATAGCAGTACTTACTTGCACTGCCGTTTCGGCCTGAAATGTATAAAAAGCCAGTATAACTACAGGCTGTGAGATATTCCATTGTCTTCAAGAGGTGAAGTAACCACGCATCTGTAGCCTTCTTTCTATGAAGTTGGCCGCAGGTGTCCATGGACTGCTGTAATCTCATACCATCAGATGGACTGTAAATTTTTTGTCACTTCATTTAAAAAAAAACTTTTTTTTTTTTGCTTTTTTCGACAAAACGATTTCTAGCAGCAACCTTAAATATGACCCGCCCAACTTCATCCAGATTTAATAATATCTCTTAGGTTTTTAGCGGAAAACCAAAACTGACTCATTCTCACAATACATCTACATTTTGATTCTAAAATAAAAATCAATAAATCTTCTGTTCTTTTTTCAAATTCCAGTTTAACTTATAATTTTTGTCAAGAAATAATTATTATCTTGTCGGTGACACAGGATTTTAATTATTTAAGTGATAAAGCAGGATGAGATGCCAACAATTAAGATGTAAAAGAGTAACAACGGCAAGGACCAACAAACTTATTAAAAGCAGTGTGCTAAAAAAATGCACTCCCTCCAATTATTTGGAGATTAATACCAAGCTTCATTACCTTTGCACAATGAAAACTTAATGTGCCTGAAAGAGGGAGATGTTTGCCAGCTTGCCTGAGACCATTTAGTTACTAGCTTAGTGCAACTCTGATAGGTCCAACCAAAACTGATGATAATGGTTAGAGAAAAGTATTGTTACTAGCACCTCCCAATTTGACTTTCAGCTCAGATTATGTAGGGGTCAAAGTACATAGACAGTCCATAGAAAAATATGCTCACTGTAACCATATTGGATTAGAGCTTTATAGTGGTTTATGGTGGTTCAGAGATGAGGTATTATTTATACAAGTACACATTGTAGGAAATGGGCCCCTGACTGTAACATAAAACACACTTTTAAACAGATTGTAAGTAATGAAGCTATTAGAACACTATTTAAATTTCACTATAATAATATAAAAGTGTTAATTTTCTTTACAACTATTGCACTTTTTATAGACTAAATTGAAGTGACAAATATACTTACAGATGTACCCTGACCACTGAGGATATGGGATGCCTCACAGCCTGGTTTTCTATACTCTTCTTTAAAGAGCTATTTTCCAAACCATTGGTAAATTATGCATAAAAATGACTTTCATGTATTATTTATAATCTATATTGATGAAAAAAAATCTATTTCTATTTCTATTCCTTTAGGCTGGAGTGTACACTGCAGTTTGACGGCAGAAATTGGTAAGAAGGTGGAAATTACACACGAAACCTACCAAACTCCTAGGCAGAAAGTCTTTCTACCAAATAAAATTACTGTTTCTAATTGGTTCTTCTTTTTCAATAATTCTAAGTTCTGTTTTGAAAAATGTAATTTGATTAAAAAAAAACCATTACTAAAATTGTTTAATTTCATGCCGATTTATCTCCTCTCATTGCATTCCTCAATATTTGTATATGAGTGTATGTTTTAAATGCTCATTATGGGAACAGGTTGGTAGAATCACCTTGAACCGGGAAACTGGTGAACAGATTGGTAGTTATGTGAGCTTAGTTGAACGCTACATCCCTTACTTTGAGGCAACTTGTGATATGTATAGCTATTTTATAGAATCTGCCTTAACCCATTGGCTCAGAAAAAATTCGAAACAATACTATTCATCGGTAAAAAATTATATATATTTAAAAAACTATATACATACAAAGTGCTTTTAATAGTACACATAAAAGAAAATAAATATTTTGTATTTGTAACAGAAACAGAAACTTTTTTTATTAAATATAGATTTTAAATAATAAAACCTCTGTCCTGGGAAGAACCAGAAGAAACCAGGCGGAACTTTTTAAGCAAAAAAATAACAGATTAAAATTATGTATGTTACACAATTAACAACACAAAACAAATTACAAATTACTTTTTATTCTACAAAAACTGTGTTCCAACACCCATAAGATTTTTATTATCACAGTAAAATGATAACATGCCCCAAGTAAGTTTCTGTCATATAGACACTAATTCAAACATTTAAGTGTGATATCTAAACTCTAAAATAGTTTCACTGTCTTTTAAAAATTAGTTTGTGTAACAATAATAATAAATATTTCATTTACAGCCTATCAAATCCCACTGCTAAACATAAGCCTCTCCAAGGAATGCCTCATAAGGGGGATACTTGACATAGTTGGTATTAGGAAAATGCTGCTGCCCATCTCTTGGTTTATTTCTCTCTGCCAACTCTTACGACAACCACAGGATGATATGGAGTAGTGGATATTCTTACAATGCCACTACAGAGCAAGAAATATGCTGCAATGCATGTACAGATAGAGGAACAATAGCAGAACAACTCTTAATTGTTTACTGTTACTATACAAATGATGTTTATAATGATGATGACTATACAAATGTTGATATAATTCAAAACAAATTATGTTTAAGTTATATTGAATATATAAGCATTATTAGATACAGTATTGACATCAATGGTGAAGTACATCACTCACTTTGGATTTGCTGACGATATAGTCTTTATGGCAGAATTGTTGTTGGACCTAAGCACTATGCCCAATTACCTCAATAGTGCCTCCGAACAGATAGGTCTTTAAATAAACATGGACAAAACAAACATCATGTGTAACATCCATGTCTCACCATGCCGGTAGTTGTGACATAGATGCTAAGCTCGAAGTTGTTGATGAGGAGTGTTTATCTGGGACAAATACAAATAGTCCGACTAGGTAATACAGGTACTCATACAGGTACAGGTACTCTATACACCACTAGGTACACCTTCAATCAAGAGGTCAATCAACACATTCAACTCTAGGCTAGGAAGTGTTTGAGAGATTACGACACATCTTCTTGTCAGATATACCTCAAACCTTCAAAACAAGATAGTACAAACAGTGTGTTATCAGAGATGACTTATGAATCTGGACTTATGAATGTGGACCCTCACTGATGGCTATATGAGCTCAGGCTCAAGGTCGCTCAGCCAGCTAAGGAGAGGGCTATGCTCGGGGTTTTGCTTGATAAACTTAGAAATGAGGATATCCACAGTAGAAGCAGAGTAACCGACATAGGCCAACAAATTATTAAACTTAAGTGGCAATGGGCCGGTCAAATAACTCTAAGAACTGATAACCAATGGGGAAGAAAGGTTCTCGAGTCGCAGCTTCATACTGGTAGGCGAAATGTAGGGCAACCCCTCATTATATGGAGTGACAAACTAGTCAGACATACTGGAAGTTGATGGATGTAGGTGGCTCAGGACAGTGCTTGTGGCATTCCTTGGTCGTTTAGCAGTGGACTTGTGAAGGGCTGTAATGATGATGATGATAACGATATATTTAAGTAGAGGGGAGCAGAGTGGACGTAATACATTGTGGTATTCTATGGAGATAATAGAAAAAATGGTTAGTAAGTGTAAACTTCATCATTATCATCACTATGACAGTCTACCACTACTTCAAGAGCTGAAAAAACCTCTCCCAATTATTGCTAACAATGCACAAAACAACAATAATCCACCTTCACCACCTTTGTACGTAGCAGAGCCATGCTGCAGTTATATTAGTATAGTTGTAGCACAAATGGGTCAGTTCGACCGAGGAAGAACCACACTCTCACAGAATACTAGCGTAAAATAATGCTGCTGTGTTTCATATGGTGAGTGTAGAGAACCGGAAACTCTTTTTACTGGAAACGAGCCATTACATCTTAGTCCTTAAGGGTGACAATGCATCTGCATTTTGATTTATAATCAAGGATAGAGGTGGACTATGTGCTTTTTTGTCACACTTATCCTATAAAATCTTCTTATCTTTTTCTTATCTCACAAACAAAAACCTGCATTCATCGATACCCTGCATTCTTGTGAGTGATGGGATATTATACTACATTGCTTTTTCTAATATGAGGCTGTCACTCAAGAACTTTTTGTCAGGATATATGATCAAATTATTGAAATTGATCCATTGTGCTATGAAGAAAATTCATTTTCTATTACTAATATCCATGTGATGGATTTTACCACATTAGACAAGTGATTCCACAATATTACCAGCACTAATGAACCATAACTTGGTTCCATAAAGTAAAACACTTAGGTTGCTACATAGTGTTGTAGGTGTTGCATCAGTGCCAATAAGAGAATTTAAAATCTGCTATAAATACCTTCAATAGAAAAAGTATTTTTGAAGCTCTGCTCTACTTTGAATTATTACTCTTTTGGCTTTTATTCATTGTTTATTATTTTTCAAGCCCATGGTTAAACCAATACATCCTAAACCTTATATCAAGTTTAAAGACAACAAATGGGCTATTAAAAGCAATTGTTATTAATTTCAAACTCAAATCATATGACTATTTCATGTTTTACAAGCAACATAAATGGTTATAATTCTTAGAAAATTGTATAAAACTTACATTATGTTCAAAATGATATAATATATGACTAATTAAGTATAATTGATAACCCAACTAACAAATGTTACTTAACTTTATTTTATTTCAGAATTTATAGGTAAATTATGTATTATCTATCTAAAATGCATTTGGGTATTAATAGCATTAATGAAATTATATTTTAAAAAGTTAACAATGCATAGCGTAATTTCAATAAGAAAATATTAAATAAATTTAATAATACTTAAAATCAACACTATATTACTTATAATTTTTTATTATTTGACAGCAGCATTATGATTCATAAATTGTAGCTTGTTTATTAGGAATGTATAGCTACAGATAACAGAGATATAAATATACATACTATTGTTAAAATTTCTTCAATGACTATATATAGATTTTTAACTCCTAGATTAATTTTTAGAATTAATTTTAATATATATATATATATTATTTTTCTTATGTTCATACATCATTAAGATAACATCCTAAGACTATTCATGAATTATTATTTTAACATAAATCAACTTTTATTTTACTGTTAATGTAAACGAAAGTAGTCATAACTACTATAAAAAGCCGAAAATTTAACTTTTGAACTTGTAATGTATACCTAGGTATTTTAGAAATTCTTACTTACCAAGCAACAGCAGTTTGAGTTCTCTTCTGGCATCGCGTTTGTCCTTTCGGAGTTGCCGCTCTATCTCCTGGTTGATTCTTTTTTGTTCTTTGGCTTCTTCTGATATGCAGCAGTCCATGTTTCCTCAGAGCGGAGGGCCGCGGACCGTCCTCGCGCGGGGAGCCCTGTCCTTTCGGCAGGCCTTTCAACCGAGGCACACCACTCCTAAAAATGACATATTATTACACTCACTAAGTCACGGGCCTAGCAATCCTCGGCCGAATACACAATCGCTCACAATATTCACGTACCAACACGACAGCGCGCGAACAATCATCCGAACTAGAACCTAATAAATACTAAAAACCGACAATACGGTCACTGGGTGTGGTGACTTATGATCGGTCATATACATATACGCTTCTGTCAACTGCCGACATAAACACTTCGAAATCCGTTTATATACGAGTGTGGAACCTTGTGAAGCGATCGTATAATCTTATTAATGTAACTAGATTCAAGAAACCTATGGCTACTCCCCGCACGTGTGTAATAATATGATTAAAACTGTGAGCAAACAGCGGATTGACGATACCTAGGTAATCTACTGATAACTAGAACGGCCTATGTCTAGGTTACGATGTTACTTCCCAAGGCCTTTCTCTTAAGAAAAGACACAAACGAGACACATTTTTATGCACATTACGTACCCAAATATATATCCATAGGGCACGATCAAGTTTTCCACTTCAATTTATTGCACTAACCACGATTTTAATCACTCGAGTCATACAACGTCCGCCTCTCTCAATATGGCGCTGGGAGATTTTGGGCGATGGGAGTTCTGCGCGTGCGTCGTACGAGTATTAGAGAATAGAAAATAGTGTAATGGAAATTGAAACAAATTATGTAAAAATTTAATAAATAAATAAAATTAGCTAATTACAAAAATATAATTAATCAAATATGAAAATTAAAATTTTAATTTCCATTTCATGTTCATAGAAATGTTACAAATGACAGTCCAACTGACAAACTGTCAGAACTGTCAGTGCAGCGCAATAAAATGTCAATTTAACGTTATCATTCAATCAATACCATACATCAATAAAAATAAACTTAAATCTAATCGGTTATTATTAACATTGATAGTTTTCGATTATTATTTTGTCTGATACTATTTATATAGGTACTGTATATAATAATAAAAATATAGTTACCAAAAATATAAATAACCGTTTCTCTCTGATGACAAGTTTTTGATTTCATGCATATTATGTATTAAAAAGCATATGAGATAGGTCGCTCAGCGAGTTATGAGGAGAGATATGCTCAGAGTTATTTTTTTGCGTGATAGACTTAGAAACAGGAATATCCAGACCAGAGAACCAATATAGCCGAAGATTTTATGGACCAGCTTTGAGCATACGGCTTAACCCCTGACCTCATTGACTGGGTGAAGGACTTAAGGCGGCTACTCACTTGCCTGCCGCATGTCAATCTTGGGTGAACAGCGATCGGGGAAATATCAGAACTGTCTCTATACACATGCCTGCCGGTGCCGTTCATATTAGAGTGTACGTCTCTCTGGACACACGCGTCGAGAATGGCGCTAGTTTTATCGAAATATCAATGAATCGGTTTATATAGCCTTGGCTCTTTTTTTATATAGAACTTGCTAGTACCCGGAGCGTTGCTGTCAGAAATAATTGTGGAAATATCGTTTTAAATTTGAAACAATTATATTGTTTAATTACTTTAAATTACTTTCAAATAAATTTATACGTACGACACGCGTGCCACCTACTGTAAGTTAATTATACTATGCTTATAACCTTCGCGTAAGTGCAAGCAATAAGTTTACAAAACTTTACCGCAATCTGATTAACGGTATGGCAACGCATAAAATACGAACAATCGAAAATTAATTTTCATACATTAGATAAGGGTGACAAATGAACACAGTCTACCTAATGGTAAGTGGATACTGTGGCCCATAGATACCCATATTTATCGATAAAACGACTAACTAATTAGTAATTACAATCATAATATAGTTCTTAAAAGCTGCAGCATGGCTTTTAAAAATATTACAACGTTCAAATAACGTTATTTCTGCGGTGCTACCGCAAAAAAAAATAGACAAAAAGGAGATACTGGGTGAAGAAGCAGCTCTTTATACACTTCTATCACCAGTGTCCATATTTCACATTCTTTATTGGTATACATTGTGACTTGTACCCACACTTGTGCTCCACGCGAAAGTTGCTAACAGTGTTGCCAGACGCCTCGAAACTTTTATTTGTAGTACAAACTGACTCATTATTAAATCTGTATCCTATTTTAACTTAAAACTGTATAATGAAATAAACCAAAATAGAATTATTGATCATCATCATCATTGCTTCTTTTGAAAAACAAGGTATAAATACTAACGTGATAAGGTTTGATTATCATTATTAAATAAAAATATAGACTAAAATTTTTTATATAGCAAAATTGGAAACATTAAGTTAAAGAAACAATATATTAAAACTCAAACATTTGCAACAAACTAATAATTACTATATTATTACATATTTTTGTTAAATTTCAACAGTAATTATTACGTACGACGCACGAGAGCTAGCGAACGAGATAGTCGGTGAGTTGAGTATGTCATTCTGGCAAGAACCGACGAATTCCTATAATGGAACCATTGATCAAATCCGTTAAAATGAAACTCATAGAAAGATACTTGTTAGGTATATCAATGCGATAACGTCTAATTTTGCTTATGATCCGAATATATGCAGGACTCGTTGTGTTTGCAAATTATTTTATTTATTATATTTAATAAATAGATACAAACAAACATTTGCTAGACTTCGTTTCGGCACTTGCTATTGCCTAAAAATGTAATAAAATTGAAGTTATGTTATTTTTTTTATAGGATAAGTGTGACAAACGAGGTGTAAGTGGTTGCTGCGGCCCATAGACATCTACATCTATCCTCTATTACAAATCAAAATACAGATGCGTTGTCACCCGTGAGGACTAAGGTGGAATGTCTCATTTTCAGTAAAAAGGGCCTCCGGCCATCTGCACTCACCAAGCGAAACGCAGAGGTAAACCTCTACTTCACGCTGGTATTCTGTGAGGTCGTGGTACCACCCCGGTTCGAGCCGGCCCATCCGTACGACAGCAAAAGCCGCCACGTGGCTCTACCACTGTTGAGTTGTTGTTATAACAATTATTGACGATAATTTTTTTGTGCTTTTTATTATTGTTTTAATATTAATTGCATCCTTGGATGCTTTTTATTTTCTCATGTTATAGATGTGGAATTTTATTTAAATTACGATAATTATTTTTTCAACACTAATTTGCTTTAGACTTTTATTTTAACCAAGAAATTATAAAGTGTGTGTGTAAGAGTAATAATAGTACACTATAATTAGAACAGATATTGAACGACTGATACTAGACTCACTGACTGAGATAACCATTCCATATAGATTTTACACATAGATACAGTTTAAAATGATTAGTAGTATTTATGATCGAATAAAGCTAATACAACTAATAAGACGAACTAGTTCACAGTCCGTAAAGAACTAGTACGGAGCGATCTTTAAAATGACCGTGCAGGCACAACACTACTTACTAATTACGTTGTGAAAATAAAACCATTAAGAATAAAATCATGCAATGATCTGTGTTACGCGGTATCTAGTCATATATTTTGCTTCATTTTGTTTTAAAGTTGAATATTATGGTAATTTAATCAGTAGAGTTAGAAAACTACTTTTACGGATTTTATCGCGTTTAATTAAGTTATTTTATATTCCCGACGTTTCGGTTGCTTTCCAGCAACCGTGGTCACGGGGGACTGAGGTGATTAACGTCCCGATGTCAAAGTTAACCCGGAGTACCTTCAGCTTTTAATTATTAATTTTGGTCCGATCTACTCAGAATGAACTAACTGTGTCTTGCAGTCTTGCAGTGGTATGCTTGGGTTTAGTTTCAATTTTATGAATTACAGGATCCCAAGCAGGTGGTAATACCCAGCCTCCTTCTCTATTGAAATTAGGATGTTTTTTAATTTCAATAGCCTCACGTATCATCCTTGGCAGGAGTCGATGTTCTTTCGCGAGAACTTGTGGTTTATCAAATCTAATGTAATGGCGGGGGCCGTCTAGGATATAATCACAAACTGCAGACTTCCCGGAACGTTGGTGCTTCACGTCAGCTATGTGTTATTTGACGACCGCGTGGACTTATACTTCGACCAGGGGAACGCCTGCTTATGGCTACTCCCCTCCGGTCCTCCGCACTATGGGACCAAACGGTGCGTTCTATCTCAAAAACTTTTTTGGTTCTTGAAATTTTAAAATGAAATTTTGTGTACATATTCCTGAATATTTATCTTAATACTTTTGTACAAACTTTTGCCCGCAACTTCGTCTGCGTGGAGTTCGGTTATATCGCGCCCATGTGTGAAAAAGAGTCTGCTGATACAAGCCACAATTATAACTGGATGTCGCGAGCAAGAGCTAGTAAACTACAAAATTTCTTTATACACCACATTTGCTAATCTATTATTGTGTGCCAAAATTATCAGACAACTGAGCGAGCTTATGCGTGAGCAAGCCACATAGAATTGCCCGTGTGAAAAACAATTTTCTCACAAGTCTATACCCGCAAATTTTAATGTCTGCCCTTACGATTTGTTTATGGTCATTGCAAAGCAGACTTTGAGGGGAAGCTTTATTCGTTTGAATTCAAAGGGAACATCATTCAAATACAGTTTCGCCTTGCGCACATCCAGTTATAATTTTGGCTTCCACTACATTGCGATGTAATGCTTTTACTTTTAGTCTGGTTCCGTTGCACAGTTGAGGAGGTTCTAAATTTCGCAATAATATAAAAGGAGTGCCCACTCGCAGAATAAGCTTATGATATGGAAGATCCGATGGTTTCAGTGAATTAAGAATTTCGACAGGGTAGTTAATTGCGTTCTCTGTGTTGACCACAGACACCATTTCTTCCCCCTCAAAATATAGTATCGTTAATTGTAGATGCTTGGTCATTTATCGGGGTTAGTATGACACGTTCACACAACCATTATCAATATCTGGGTAAATTTTGGATATTAACTCCTGTAACGTAATTACAACTGTGCAAAATTATCTGGGATGGTTATAATTCCGTCATTTATCGGATAATCACTGTTGCCGATTTCAGGTAGGAGATTCGCAAATCCACCAGTAGACTCTTTTTCTTCTAAGTGTACCTCCATATTTTTCGAGAGCTTGAGGATTTTAATTAGAGGCCATAAAGTGGATTTCTTAAGACACGCCTTAACTTCATCTGCCTTAGTTCCTTTTGGAACTACTGGTAGAGTCTGTCTGAAATCTACAGCCAGCAAAACCGTTACACCACCCATTAACTTCTTATTTCCTCTTATATCTTGTAGAGTTCTATTTAAAGCCTCTACGCCACCTTTATGAACCATGGTTATTTCATTCCACACTATCATTTTCGTATGTTTTAATACTTCAGCAAAATTACTTTGTTTCGATATATTACAAATAGGAGTATTAGCTGTTGTTAAATTGAGTGGTAACTTGAAGGTAGCATGAGCAGTTCGCCCACCCTCAAGTAGTGTAGCTGCGATCCCAGAAGAAGCCACAGTCAAAGCAATTCCGCGAGTACTTCTAGCTTTTGCTAATAGCAAATTTATGAGGAATGTTTTTCATGTTCCATCGGGAGCATCTAAAAATAATATTTCACCCTCATTTGATTCAATTTTTGTGTTAATTTGATTGTAAACTGCTTTTTGTTCGTCATTCAGTGATCCTTCATTATTTTTAACTGTGTTTTCTAATGACGATAAGTCGTAACTTGTCTCTTTAAAACACTCTCTATTTTCGAATTGTTGTTCTTTGCTTGGCTGAGGTAACCCATACTCTTTTAGTAGCCGACCACCCAACGCTAATACGGAATCTTCTATTACCGAAAGGCATTTGTTAAATACCACATCTGTTATGTGCTCTACATCCACATCTCTCTGTCTTTCTAATTGCCTTTTAAAATCTCCAGATAGGTATTCTTTGAATTTCTCCCAAAGGTTTAAAGGGTCTAATAGTTGGCAGAACACTAAAATAATCGTAAAAAGATTTCGAATAATTTGCGGTGATTAGCAGAGTGCAGCCTCTTCCATTGCTGCGAACAAATGCTGATTATTTTCAAGCAAGCCGAGAGCTTTACACGCTGATTGGAACGTGGAATATACATGACCATCTACTGTTTTAACGCTTCGAACGAAATTGGGCCCCGGATCTCATAAAGAAGCATGCGAAGGTGATAGCATTCTGTATTGTTCGGATGCACAGAATAAACCCTGCCCAGAACGTGCTCTTTTTGACCCCTTGCCAGCTGAAGGCGTTTGCTCCTCTCTTTCTCCTTCGGAACTTTCTTTTATCCCAAACGCAGTATGCAGGTACTTCTAGGTAGAGCAATGTTTTTGCAAATTTATCCACTTTACACAAATCGAAAAAGGATAGGAGTGTGGTTGTTGGTGGTCTATTCACTCTTTCACTCAGATTTTGCTCATTAAAATAAACTCTTTGCCCATTTTCCAAATGAACAGCGAGGTGGACTACGGGAGGGACCCGCTCATAAATGGGAAATTCAAGGATTCGCCATACTGCCCCTGATTAACTTAATATATATCTTCCACATGTGTAGGTTTTAACTTCATCCTTCTCATTCTCTAAAGCAATCGATGCCTGGTCTGAACCTTTATTTACGTATTTACAGACGTATTTTATTGATTTCACCAAATGACAATATTCCTCATTTAGGTGAGCGTTAACGTTTTTTTTTTACACGGGGAAATGCCTACGCATACCCGCCTTGCGGGAGCAAGGACGGGTTATGTCGGACTCGCACCGACTAAAACCCCATGGTTTTCCACCTTCGTCGCATATTGGCACGGGAACGCTTTCGCACACATCTGCGGCCCCACCTGCGCTGGCCGCCCCATGGTGACCTCTCCTCGGGAGAGGACTACTCCTCCCTCATCTCTCTCTCAGGTAAGGCGCACCAGAACACATGGCGCGCCCTCCTCCTCGGCCTCCAATTTTACATGCGCAACGGACGCCCCGTGTCCGAAGCGCGAAGGCCATGGAGCCAGGAAAAACTAGCACTCAGAAGCAGCAGCCTTCCTGACCCCAGCGGCGAAACTGGTCTATGGCTCCGCCGCCAACGAACATTCGGCTGCGGAGGGTAGGGAGAGCGGCGCCTCGCAATACCGACACACCTCTCCCCCCGCAGCCCCACCACCACCGCATCAACGCTGCGGCCCCGTTTGAGTCACGGAGGATAGGGCGAGTGGCGCATCGCCATACCAACACTCCTCTTCCTCCGCGACTCCACCTCGGCTGCAGCGGTAGAGGGAGCGTACACCCCTCTCACCGTAGCCCACCCCTCTCACACATCCGAAGTGGGTTCGTCAAGCCCACTCGGAGTGGCCTCCTCGGGCCGACCCTACTACACCACGGGCTACCCAAGGGGTTCCTCTTTGTTCACCGCGGATGACCAAGCCACGGCTACTAAGCCCCCCGCCACGACAAGGCGGGAACCCGTTCGGGTGGGAGATTAAAAGGGACTACCCAGCGATTATCTATATGCCTTTGATATCAACAGAGAAACCACCGTCATCTAGTAAACGTCTCTTGTACTGCGGATAACCGTCTACACCAGTTTGAGTTTCCCTTATGAGAGCCCTCGGGTATTGTTTACTGCACATGTTATCTTTCATACATGGAGACTTTTGATTTAAAGTTTCACATGGACCATGTATCATATTATTACACGTTTAGTAGTGTAGTTTAGTTATTATACGTTTGGGATCCGGTAATACAGCACAAATTATATTGTCGATTTGATCCGGAGTAATACGTTTGTGAAGTCAACTCATTTATTCATAGGAGTACTCCTGTGAAGTTTCGAATAAAATAGTTTAACTAATCTTGTTTCCCCATACAAACTTTCAACCCCTTTTTAGATAGTAGAAGATATAATTACAACACCGCCCCTTTAAAAACTATATTTATTTAGTAAAAAAATTTACAAAAATGAAATTTTGAAAATTTTCATACAAAAACCAAATGAAAAAAAAAATGATTAAAATAGTTCTTATAGAAATGCTGTAACTAATACTAATTAAAATTACCACAACATCCTTTTTATCCTACGTGTGGTTGAAATAATCTCCGCAAAAAATCTTATGTGAAAATATTTTTTTAAATATTAAATATTTCTAATGTATGCTATTTTGTGCTTATTTGCTAAATAAAAAGTATTTTATTGTAAACAAACAATAACAAGTATTTTGTTGTATCCATAAATATCTTAAATAAGTGTAAATAACCAGAATCGTCAATTTATTTTTTAGCTCGAAAAGGTGCAGTAATCACGTAGATTTTTTTTATTTCTTTGTATTACTGAACAGTTAACGAATCTAAATTCATTAACTGGACATTGGCAGATATGGGTAACAAGAAAACCTCTACTCGAAAATGAAAAAGGCGGAAAATTTCTTTATGACACTTAACATATACATACATACATAAACACTCACGCCTGTCACCCAGAGGGGTAGGCAGAGACTACGGACTTCCATTTGGCGCGATCCTGACACACCTCTCTCGCCTCCTTTACATCCATATATCTACGCATACACGCTCGTCGGTTAAGGGTACTCCTAATCTGGCCCATTTTTAGTGTATCGCCGATTTGGTCGATAAAACTTCGTATAGGGCGTCCCTTCCCGAACCTGCCGTTCACTTCTGCAACATAAATTTGCTTTGTCACTCTTTCCTCCTTCATTCTTTCTACATGACCAAACCACCGAAGCATTGCTTTCTTAATCCTTGTCACAACGTCATCTTGCAAACCACACTTTTCTCTTATCACACTATATCTCACCTTTTCATTCAGATTCAGCCCTAGCATACTCCTTAAGGACCGCATTTCTGCAGCATTTATTCTACTCTCATGCTTCTTCTGCCAGACCCAACTTTCACTACCATACATTAAAGTAGGGACTAACACAGCATTATGAATTGCCATACGTGCCTTATTTGACACATTCTGACTCCTCACAATAGCGTGTAGAGCCCCATTCACTCTATTTCCTGCGTTCACTCGTCGTTCTATATCCTTATCATATCTACCATCCCTGCTAAATAAACATCCCAAATATACAAACTCATCCACTTGCTCAATCAACTCCCCTTCTATTCTTATTTCACATAAAGTTTTACTTTCTTCTCTTTCAAGAACCATCACTTTCGTCTTACTTGCGTTCACTTTCATACCCCTTTCTTTCAATGACCAATGCATTAAAGTAACCATCATTTTCAACTCGGACGCCGACGATGCAAATATGACTTAATCATCGGCGTACAAAAGGCATTTGACGATTGACTCATCCATTCTCAACCCACATTCTTCAACTTTCAAAGTTTGCAAACAACTGTCCATAAATAGGTTAAACAGCCACGGGAAAGCCACACATCCCTGTCTGACACCTTTATGAATGCCAAACCAGTCCGAGTAGACCCCGTTGATCCTGACACAAGTACTAGAGTCCCTATAAAAAGACCTTAATGCCCATATCAAGCCAGCGCTCAACCCAAATGATTTCAATGTTTGCTATAATACATTCCTGTCCACTCTGTCATAAGCCTTTTCCAAGTCCATGAACCCACAAAAAACTTTCTGGTTTTTGGCCAAAAACTTCTCCACTATCATGCGCATGGAAAATACTTGATCCGTACACCCCATCCCCTTTCTAAATCCAGCTTGCACATCCCAAATTTTTCCATCAGTTTCTTCCATAACTCTTTCAATTAACACCTTAGCATACAGTTTACCCACATTGCTAAGCAAGCTGATACCACGGTAATTTTTACAGTCCTACTACGAGCCCTTTCCCTTATATATTGGGACTATAACGGCTTTGCACCAGTCTTCCGGTACCCGCTTTAGTTCCCAACATAAATTAAACAAGGTGTACAGCAGGCCTGCAACCACACCCTCTCCAGCCCTTAGCATTTCGAGTGATATTCTGTCATATCCGGCTGCCTTACCTGCTTTCATGCTTTTCATTGCTTTCATTATTTCATCTACACTTATCTCCCTACCTCTCTCCACTTTTTCCGGAATTTCTATTTCACTTTCTTCAGACGACTCTTCATTTTTAAACACGCTTTCAAAGTATTCCTTCTATCTCTTTAAATTCGAAACTTTATCATTCAGCATGCAGCCATTCTCGTCGCATATAGCATTCATTCTAGGCTGTTTTGAATTTCCCCTGGCAGTTCTTACGAGCTTCCAGAACATTTTAATATTTGCCTGGAAGTTATGAAATATCCTACTATCATTCTTATCTATCCTTTCTTGCTTTTTCCTTTCAACAAATTCTTTAACTCTCTTATTTATACGTCTAAACTTTGCCTTTTTTCTTTCAATCTCATCATTTATACCGCCAGAATTACCAGCTTTAGTTGCTAGTAAATCTAGCCATGCTCTCTTCTTTGGTTCAACTTCCATCCGTACCTCATCATCCCACCACAACGTATTACTTTTCCTTTCATTCGTTTTCTTACTTACATCGCATTAGTTCGGTGGCTGCATCCACCAAAACTTTATTAATATTATTCCATACATTCTTCAAGTCTAAATCATTCATACATAATTCATTCAACCCACTTATATTTTCCCTCAGTCTGCATTTATACTTCTCTTTCACACCTTCATCTTGTAACCTCTCTATTCTTATACGCTGTAACGCAGTGGTAGACACAGATGTCCGATGGTGCCAACGTCTGAATAGACCATTGATTCGGCATAAGACCAAGTAATGATCCGTCCCTACGTTGGACCCCCGGTAAACCCTTGTATCTACTACTGCGCTCCTCATTCTTTCATCCACAATTATGAAATCTATCATGCTTCTATCATCCCCTCTTTCCCATGAATACATGTGAATCCTCTTATGGCAAAAGAAAGTGTTCGCTACAAATATATTATTTTCCACACATACGGTGAGGAGGTCTACACCATTCTCATTTATTCTTTCATCGCCAAACGTTCCTAATATCCTTTCATAACCAGACCTCTACACCCCAACCCTTCCATTAAAATCTCCTAACATAATAATATTTTCATTTTCCTTACATTTCATCAACATCAGCCTTACCATGTCCCAAAACTACTCTCGGATATAAGTAGGCTTAGACATATCTGGGGCGTACACCCCTAGCACAAACAACTTCTTTAAGCCCACTTTCATTCGTATCTACAGCAGCCTTGGGCTTACACATTCATACTCTTTCACACATTGACCCATTCTTTCTGAAAGGATGACACCGACTCCCTGGCATGCCCGCTCGGTCTCGTCTACTCCAGACCAGTAAGCGGTATACATGCCATGTGCAGTGACATCTCTTCCCTTTCGTTTCGTGTCGTTTACACATGACACATCTATTTTTCTATCATTCATCATTTCGCATACTTCATCCATCTTATCATTCATTGCTCCACATACATTCAGCGTAGCCAGACGGGCCTCCGCAATCCACTTTTCGCCCCTCCGGGAGACAGGACGTGACGAGTGGCGAACCTCGTCGCCGGTTTTTCTCCCGGAGATTCTTCGCACCCCTGCCCCATTAAAGGGCGCAAAATATAAAAACAAGAGATCCTGAGTAATCCAAAAATGTTTAATACTTATATATTTCCTTGAAGAAAATATCTAAAGTTGAATGTCCATAATGAGTAATCTAATTAATATGAAATTATCGAAGTGTGTGAAGTTTGGGTGTAATTTTATATACCTAAAACATTGGACTAATTTGTATTGTACGTAGTACATAATAGCTCAATGACCTAAAACTGATTTTTGATTTTTTTACTGCTATATCAGATAGCTCTATCTTCTTAGTTTAAGTAACAAGACTTTTGTCCGAACTATTTTTGAGATAGAAAACACCGTTTGGTCGCATAGTGCGCCGGTGGCCCATGTTGCTCTATCTTAACAAAGAATCATTACAATCAATATGTAATATATAAACTATAAACACAGTAGGAGATAAATCGTCGTGATAATTCATTCTATGTTCTCCATATACATCTTGGACACTGACCTCTATATATACAAGTACGCTGGGCAGTGGCGTAGCTATGTAATCAAGGGCCCCGGTGTAAAAATAAAATTGGGGCCCTATTTAAACTAAACTAAATACTTTAAAGGTGCAAAACTACTTTATCATCAGTTCTTTGTCGCCCACTGCAGGGCATAATAAAGCAAAGCTACTTATTACTAAGCATTATGTGTAACGCATAAACAATGACGAAGTAGATCACAGTTAATAATATAGGCTTTTGCTGCGGCACGGTTGGGTCAGACCTGATGGAGTGACAACCTGGTAAGACATGAAATGAAAAGCTGTAATGAATGAATGTAATGAATGGGTGGACCGGCTCAAACCGAGGAGACCCACGACCTTACAGATAACCAGCGTGGATTAGAAGTTTACTTCACCTTTTAAGTGCAGGTTGGTTGGAGGCCTAACCCCTCTCCCCCTTAACATGGTAGTGTAATTAAATAAGAAACCATCCTAGGAGGGTACCAGCACCCCTGATATCGGAGAATCCCTGGCTGAGCATCCATGTCCAAGCTACCCTACTCTTCCTTAGCGCGGGTGCTAAGGCTGCCTCGTGTATCCTGGTGAGGGGGTAGGGCGAAATTCAGCTCAAGACTAATAATGCTCGTGGCAAGTAGATCAAAAAGACAAAGGTGACCCCTGCCGCGTTATCCGTGGATTTTTGCAACATCAGGGGATTTCATTTGAACCGTAATGAAGTCCACTAGGTACCATCTGAAGACGGCGAAGCAGAACTGTCTAACCGAGACTCAGGTGTCCTCTCTGGTCGTTACTTTTCTCCTATCCAGGGTACAAATTATAACACCTTTGTACCTTGGACTGGAGTTTGCGTATACACAGAGAGGACATTTTATTTATTTTATTTTTTATTTATTTATTTATTTAACACCAACCAGACATACACTAACAAAAGCATAATATTTTTGCAAAAAATCATAAAAACTAAGTGTTGACTTAATTACAGGACAGACAGTCAAGTAACAGTCAACAGACACAAGTAAACATATGCAGTGAATTAAATTGAATACAAAAATTAAGACATCAATAAATGTATCATAATTTAGTATTATATAATTATTTAAATTGAATCATGCCTAATCCACTATTGTTATTAACATTAGAAATTTTATAAACGTTAAACATAACAAAAATAAAATCATTAATAAATTGTAATATACAATCATTACTTAATCACAATTTAGCTTTTATATTATTAATAAGAAAAATAATATAATTTTACCGTGAATTACAATTATTTGAGGAATATAAATGAAATAAATCACGTTTAAATTTCCAAAGATTATCTGAAAATATGTCAATATCAACTTTTCTATCTTTATGTTTATTATCAGTAGTCATTATGGCACTAATACAATTCTTATGTGATAATTTATATATAGCATTATAACTCAACATCAATCTATTAATCGGAGAATAGCGCGCTTGACGTGAACAAGTGCTCTTTTCTACGAATGGTATAAAACAAGACGGCCTTTTTGACTTCAATGGGGTACGTAAATTTAATTTGGTTAATAAATAAGAACTATCAATGACGCCATTCACCAACTTATACAAGAAAATAAGGTCAAGGAGCTATCTTCGATTCGAAAGTGGCTGAAGCTTAAATTAATTTAGCTTATCTTCGTAAGTTCTAAGAGTTTTAACTAGGTTATGATCGTAAGATAAATGCAAAAGAAATCTCTTTTGTATCCTTTCGATCCTATGTGAGTAAATATTAAAGTGGGGATTCCATACTACGCTGCAGTATTCCAAGATACTTCGTACCAAAGCTGAGTAAATAATTATTTTAGTGCGAGTTTCCCTGAATTGCATACAGTTACGGAAGAGGAAGCCAAGAGTCCTAAAACCCTTGTTGACAACATTATCTATGTGGATATTATAACGAAGCTTATTGTCAAGCGTAACTCCTAAATCGCGTATGTGAGGAACTTCGGACAGATTACGACCATCAATGTAATATGTTGTTGCAAGAGATGTTTTCTTTCTAGAAAATTTTATAACATGACACTTGTCAGTATTTAGTGTCATACCGTTGTTACGATACCATAATGTCAAATTATTCAAGTCTTCCTGTAAGAATTCTGCATCAGAATTTGAGGAGACAGGTCTAAAGATCTTTAGATCGTCAGCAAACAAATAAAACTTAGAATTCTCAAAGCAGTTACAGATGTTTTTGATGAAAATGTTAAACAACAAAGGTCCAAGATGAGATCCTTGATGTACGCCACTATAGGCAAAAAGCGGCTCAGAAGCATAACCATCAACAACCATAGTAGACGACCGTGATTGGCAAGATATGACTTAAACCAGTCCAGCAAAGGGTTTGCTATACCTATCCTTTTGAGTTTGACAAGTAAAATAGAGTGATCAACCTTGTCAAAGGCCTTACTGAAATCTGTGTAGATTGCATCAACGGATTGGCTAGTATCAAGAGATTCTTCCACAAAGGAAACTAGGTTAGTAAATGTTGATCGAACTTTCACAAACCCATGCTGTTCAGATGTAACAAATTGTTTAAAGTGCCATGAAACAACGAGACATATAAGTTTCTCAAACACTTTTGAAAAAACAGAAATAATGCAAATATGTCTATAATTTTTAGCTTCCTCTTTGTCTCCGGTTTTGTACAAAGGCAATACAAGGGCTTCTTTCCATAAGGTTGGATATGTACTAGTCCTAAGAGATCTATTATCAGTTAGCGCAATTACGTACAAATATTGATGGAATGCTATCTGCTCCAGCTCCTTTCCTAATATCAAATCTTTTTAAAACATTGTAAACCTGGTCCACTGTATAAGATATATAATCAAGGTACACATTGCAACAAGGGTTCATAAGATTAGGACTAGTATCAAAGTTTTGAATATTATTATTGCAACTGTATACTGACGAAAAATCTTCTTCATCTGGTGCCTCTCCGACTAGCGAAGGTTGGCAGTCAGCTTAGGGAACTCCTCTCTATTCTTCGCGAGGCAAAACAGTTCGACGGCACTCGCGATTCCTGACTGATGAAAAATGACTAGCGCAAACATTACAAATGTCTATTCTATTGTAAACAAATTTATTATTGTCTTTAATTTTAGAAGGATACGAACTTTTACCTTTCTTTTGTTTTAGGAATGACCAATTCAATTTTGGGTTTGACTTTAAAGAGAGTTCAAGGCGTTCTATATACTTAGCGTAGGCGTATGCCAGCATCTCCTCACATCTTCATTTATTATTGTCTTTAATTTTAGAAGGATACGAACTTTTACCTTTCTTTTGTTTTAGGAATGACCAATTCAATTTTGGGTTTGACTTTAAAGAGAGTTCAAGGCGTTCTATATACTTAGCGTAGGCGTATGCCAGCATCTCCTCACATCTTCTTTTCAGTAAGTCAAAAGAGAGTTTATCGCGAGGATTGTTATTTATATTTTTCTTTAATACATTTTATCAGACACGGAGTAAACCAAACTGGGTATTTATGACTACGCGGTTTAGCCTTAGGTACATATTTCCATATTAACTTACGAATTTTGTCATAAAATACTGCAACCATATCATCAACACAAAGACATTTACCCAAAATTTCCCTCCAGTCAATTTCATTTAGATCCTTCGTTATATTTTTATAATCAGCCTTGTGGAAGCAAAATTTTGTAATTGTGTTATTAGGGACTAGTGTTGCCGGCCATTAGTTTTTTCAATAGCTTTTACAGATGTAAAATCTATTGAAAATACTAATGGTGGATGAAGGGGATCAACATGTGTCAAAGGATCAGGACATGACAAAATATCAACAATGTTAATATTAGACAAGACAAGATCGAGCATTTTATTTTTAGAGTTCTTAATTTGATTAAATTGGTTCAATTCATTGCACAAGAGAAAGTCTGTTAAAAGATTTTGTAGATAGCTGTTGGAGTATTTCGCACAAAGATGCCCGTGGGGCTCTAAAGACCATGTTATACTACTTAGGTTAAAATCTCTAGCAACAATTATATTTTCATCGAGTGATTCCAATACTCAACTCGAGTTATTAATAAAATGCTCAAAAATGTTTTTTTGGACGGGTGGGGGAATATACACAGCACATATATAAAGTCTTTTAGACTTGTCTTGGACGTTTTCTACTTCTACGCAGACCCAAAGATCCACGCACTTGGACTCGAAACTAAAGTGCCGCTCCGAATTTATTTGCTTAGATACAGCTATAAGTACACCCCCTCCATTCTTTGAAGCGTGAAAACCACTACTCTCCCGATCACGTCTATAAACATTATAACTATCATCAAAAATTTTAGAATTGAAAACACTCTTATTTAACCACGTTTCCGTCATAATTACAATATCGTATGAATTACAGTTGTGTTATTAAATAGATCAATTGTTTTTGATCTTAGACCTTGAACATTTTAGTAGTAAATAGAAATTTTATTCTGCCTTTATGTAATAAAAAAACCAATTTAGCGAATTTAGCGCCACTCTATGACATATTATTCACAGTATCATGATTTCGTATATGAATGTAGTTTGATCCTTCAGATTTTCTGATAAAAATCTTTCCATCACGAACCCAACAAACAAAACGGAAACCGAGCTCTTTCGCCTTACGGCGAGCTGCAGCATGTACGATTTATCCCTCTGACGTAAAATTTTCAGCAACGTATATTGGAGTATTCTTCGCGCTTGCGATTCCCAAATGGCTAGTGTTAAGCTTATCTGTACTATTTTTTTTATTATATTTAATGGTAGTTGCTAAAAATTCGTCTCGTTGTCTTGGACTACTGAAATTTACTAATATCGATCTCGGTCGAGGGCTTTTAGTATTAATTTTCGCTAGTCTTGCACAGAAATGTATATTTTCTGGGGCTATAAGGCATTTAATGATATTGCCTAGTTGTTGTACTGTGTTGACTAAATTCTTTTGTCTATTCTCTGGAACACATTGTATCTCAATATTTGAAGCTCGTGTCTGCTGTTCAAGTTGCGTAAGATGAGTTATGATACTCTTGTTAGCTGTGCGCAGAGTTTCGTTCTCCTCAGTAATGTGTTGCATTTGTGCAGATTGGTTAGCATGATCGGATTTAACTTTATCTATATCTTGGTTTAATGACGACAAAGAAGTTTCAAATGAGACAAGTGTATTTTTTATTTCATGAATTTTAGGATGTAAATCGTTACTAATTGCGCAATTCCTCTCTTATTATTTCACGTATACTCGTATTACTAGCCGATAAACAAGAGCAATTAGAACGACTTTTTACACGTTGAGTTCCTAATTCCATTCCCACCAGTGAGTTTCAAACTGGAGTGTTGGAATGATCACCTCTTGGTTGTTTACACCTGGAAACGTCACATATCCATAAACTCTTCATTTCCGAGCTCATCACATTCTACGCATATAAATCTTGCATTGTGATTCGCGTGCATGCTACATGATATTTGTCATTGCATCGGTGACATTGCAATGACATGGTGTTATCCAGTGCGTTAGGGCACCCAGCACATTCAAAGTTAGCCATGATTTAATGATAAAAATTGTTTACAAAAAAAAAAAAAACTAAATAAACCAAAAAATAATTTACAAAACAATCTCAGTTTTGGATTTGAACCCACGACGCTCAGCGTATTGTCACGTGCTCTGTTGCTGCGCTACAGTCTATGTTATATTAGGCAGCGAAATTAGTCACTAATATTTACGTTAGCGACGATCTGTATCAAATGAGGTCAACGATCTCATGTTTTTTATATATGAAGTACAACAGCACTTGCACGCTCCGATTACTAAACAAGGTTAACAACGACAGTTTAACACATAATTTTTAAAAGTTTTTGCTAAATATCTTCAAACAGAGAACACTGATTGAACTAGAATTTCACACATTGTTTACTCCACGATAATTAAACACAGTAAAAGAAAAAATTATGCTTAATAACTAAGAATTTTGTTTGAAACGAATTAATAAATTTAAAAACAGAATTACAGGTGTCTATTACTCGACGTTCGGACATCTGTTCTCGACGCCTCTGCAGTCTTGAAAGTCAGCGACGACCATCGTCGCGTCTACGGGTGCCTCTATACGTAATGCCGACGCAGACCAACTCATCGACTCCGTACTACAACAGGTCCCATATGCAGAGAACGTGATCCTTAGTGATTTTGATGGCCACCACGCTGAATGGCTTGGTTCTCCTTTAACCGATCATGCGGGAAGATCTGTTTATGACTTTGCCTTGGCATATAGTCCGACGCAACCAGTTACTTCACCTACGCGGATTCTAAATGTGGAGGATCGTGCACCTTCCCTGTCGGACCTTCTGCTGATCTCTCATCCGGACGGATATCAGGTCTCCGTCGACGCCCGTCATGACTCATTGGACCATTGTCTGATCCAGACTATGGTGCCACTCACACTACCATCGCGATTGCGTTCTGCAGATCGCCGCCGTGTTCGGCACTATAGGTAGGCCCATTGGGACAGGATGCGGTCTTTTTTGCACCCTTCCCTTGAGAACAGGGGCGGGTATGCTTATCGCCGGATGATCCCAACGTAATTCTGTCGCTGATGTGGTACTTCAGGGAATGGAACTCTTTATTCTATCATCTGTGGTGCCTGGTTTGGTCGCTCCTGTAAAATTGCATCGAGCTATAATAGGAGAGCTTCACCAGCGCTGTTAAAAACAAGTATAATTTCGCCTTCAGGTCGGTACAATATGGTTTATACAGTGCTCGGTGCGCATAGCACTACTCTCCCTAGACGTCAAGTCGAGTGAGCCTGATAGTTCTTCCCATTGTGCTGAAGACGTGGTCCTTACTTGGTACCGGTCGTAACGTGTCTATTTTAAAACTCTCTCCCTAGGCGTAGTCCCGAACTGAAAGAAGACAGCTTTAGTATACCAGATCCTTAAAAATAACCAAAAATTGACTGCTCAGACCTATCCAGCTTATTCTTCAAAATAATGAAAACCATTGTGAACTGTCAGCTCATTAGGTTAAGAATCACAAACTGAAAAGGGACCGCCAGTACAATTTCCGTCGGGGTTGCTCAACTGGTGATCTTCTGGTTTACCTGACTCATAAATCGGCGGAGGTAGAGAGGGAGACCCTGGAAATTAATTTGAACATAACGAAGGCCTTCGATCGGGTTTGGCACAAAGTGCTTTTTTCGAAGCCCCCTTTCTATGGGCTTCCCGAGAATTTGTGCAACTGGATCAGCAGTTTTGTTGCAGATTGGAGCAACAAAGTCGTAGTAGAAGGTGCATGCTCCAATTACAAGCCTATTTATGCTGGTGTTCCACAAAGCTACGTGCTATCACCTACGCTGTTTCTGCTGTTTATCATTAATATGTTAAAAACCAGTAACATGCACTGGTGATGCTTTATACACCGGCTGTGCTTATATTTCTCCGAAAAACGTCGCCGAGTACCGGAACAAACTTGTGTCTGAAGTCGAGTTTTTGCCGGATAAGGTCTCGGATTGGGCCGACTAAATCTAATTAAGTTCAATGTACAGAAGATATAAGTTTGCGCGTTTACCACTAAAAAGAACCCATTTGTCGTAACTTCTTAATTTCAGGGCACTCCTCTTGTTACCTTAGCCAGTATCGGAATCTTCGGCGTTGGCATATCGAATAACGTGCAGTTTTGTGGTCACTTGGAAGGGAAGGGTCAATTAGCCTCTAAAAAGATGGGCGTGCTCAGCGGAGCGGGACAGTATTTTCTGCCAGCACACTGCTTGCAACTGCACAAGGGGCATGTTCGGCCTAACATGGAATACTGTTCTCATCCCTGGGTCGGGGCTCCCTGATACCTACTCCTTCCACTTGACCGCATCCAGCGCAGAGCGGCTAGAATCGTCGACGATAGACGAAGACAAAAGACCCCTTTGCATTTTCTATCGCATTTACTACGGGGAGTGTTCAGAGGAATTGTTTGGATTAATTCCAGCCACTAAATTTCATCAACGCATTTCACAAATCTACATCATCGGGATGTTTGGCAGTCCACTACTGTCGGACCGATACGACTTAGAGAGCTTCAAGAAACGAGCTTACGCCTTTTTAAAAAGCCGGCAATGCGCCTGCAATTCCCCTGGTGAACTCTTGTTGAAAACTATTTGTTAATAGGCGGTGGTTGACACTTGCCATCAGGTGAGCCGCATGCTCGTTTGTCCCACTCATCTATATAAAAAAGACAATAAAACGAAGTAGACAATGGAGCATGCTAAACACTCGATAATTATCACGATATTTAACGTGATTTTTATCTTGCAATATTTTGGATGGAATCTACATACTGCATACTCGATACTAATCGCGTCAGTACAACGGTAGATTTCATTCACTAAAGACGTGTACGTTACATAATCCGAAGCCAGTTAACGTAATGACTGACTAGAAAAGTAAAGCTTACGTTGCTATTATATTAGCGATAGCATTAAAAAGACGTGTAAAGAGAAAAAAATGGATGAAGTATTGGCTCCATTGATTTTTTGCTCTTTACACGTCTCTCTCACGTGAATTCTTTCAAGTTTTTTTGGTCCTTCGTTTGAGGTACGGCTGGCGCCGCCACAGAATCAAGAAGCGCGTCCTCCTCCATCGCTGATAATGAATACTGACACGATAAATATAGACCGGAGACTAGACACTCGATATTTATCGACGATACTTGATACAGATCGTTGGATTTCTGGATTTTTAGAAATCCAGCGATCCGTATCAGGATCCGAGATATGCTCGGTTAGGCGTCAAAAAGTTAAAACTCGAAAATTCTTTATACAACTAGCATAAAACCTACATAATTTTTCGAACGTCGTTCTTGGAGGCCGAGTGACTTCTTTAGCTTGGGGGCCCCGGGGCACTGCCCTGCCTACCCTGAGTAGCTACACCACTGACACTGAACTGACTATATCCTACAAAATGTTTGTACCGATTGGAAGCGCCGACATTGTTCGTACCGGGAAATCCGGGAACTAAAATTGACAGAATATGAAAAAGTCTGGTGTGTTGTTTAAATCGTATCCCTGTATTTTAAACTTTTAAACGAAAAAATGAAAGTATTTAGTGTAGTTTGAATATGTTTAATTTTAGTTATGCAATAAAAACTATTTTTAGTAATAATGAGAGTGTGCGTAATTTATAAAACTAACGAGTTTTTAACAAAAAGAAAGTGGGATAATTGAAAGTGCCACTCCACAAGTAAGTGAATTAAAAAAAACTATTTGATAATATAGGTACTTAAAATTTTTTTTCTAATCTTAATATTGTAATTACATAATAATATATGTTTGGCTTTATACATTGAAGTAATATGTACTTCCGTACTAGAATCACATGAATAAAGAAAGCGTACCGTACAGAGGCAAAGCTTCATACAACTGCGCTGTGATAGGTACACTACTACAAGTTTGAGGCACGTGTGTGCGTAAGCAGTGGCGGCTCGTCGGGTACAGAGAGAAACTGCTTTAAACCGGCTCAGCCAGTGCTCAAGCTCAGGGTTGTGTAAAAAATAATAAGTGTTAAAGTTTGCTTTTAATTTAATTCGTATCAAATGAAATAAAAAAGTGTAAATATGGTTTACTAATACCTACGTAGATTTAAATCTTATCGAGGTACGTGGTAGAGCCAGCTACATAACTGGTATAGTTGTAACACGAATGGGTCGGCTCGACCGGTGAAGGACCACGCTCTCATAGAATATCAGCGTAAAATAGCAGCTTAATGCTTCTGTGTTTCGTATGGTGAGTGTAGAGAACCGGAGACCCCTTTTTACTGGAAAAGAGGCATTCCATCTTAGTCCGCATGGGTGACAACTGACAACGCATCTACATTTTGATTCGTAATCGAAGATAGATGTAGATGTCTATGGGCCACAGCAACCACTTATCATCAGGTGGACTGTGTGCTCGTTTGTCACCCTTATCCTATAAAAAAAGGTTGCCGCAAGAGATACCGCTGATTTTGTAAATAAAATTAATAATTTGTTTGATTTCTTACACTCAAGTATACTGTAATCTCCTAAAAATATACGAGTAAAAGAGCTTTTCGATGCGATAGTTATCAAATAGAGTTTTTAGAAGAAATGCTAACATTTTTCAGGAACCTAAAATCAATAAGAAGTGATAGGCAGAAAGACGTAACAAATATATAATAATCTTTAATAAAGCTTCATTGAGAATTAAAATTAGCAGAAATTAAATTAATTTATATTTACGAGACGTCTCAATCAAGATTTATTTAGAAAAGTCAGACAGGCGGGTGGTAACTGCCCGAAACCAACATGCCGACTAGTTTGTATTGCCTTCATCATTCATCATCATCATCATTACAGCCCTTCACAAGTCCACTGCTGAACATAGGCCTCCCGCAAGGAATGCCACAAAGCACGGTCCTGAGCCATCTACATCCATCGATTTCCTACATGTCTCACCAGGTCGTCATTCCATCTAGTGGGGGGTCGCCCTACACTTCGCCTACCAGTACGAGGCTGTCACTCGAGAACCTTTCTTCCCCATCGGTTGTCGGTTCTTCGAGCTATATGGCCGGCCCACTGCCACTTCAGCTTACTAATCCGTTGGGCTATGTCGGTTACTCTGGTTCTACTGCGGATATTCTCATTTCTAAGTTTATCACGCAGAGACACCCCGAGCATAGCCCTCTCCATAGCTCGCTGAGCGACCTTGACATTCCTCATACGGCCAGCAGTGAAGGACCACGTCTCATATCCGTAAGTCATCACTGGCAACACGCACTGGTTGTACAATTTCGTTTTCAGGTTTTGAGGTATATCTAACGAGAAGATGTGAACATGACTTGAATCCGCCGATTGACCTCTCGGTCGAAGTTGAACTTACCTAGTCGGACTATTTGTCCCAGGTAAACATACTCGTCAACAACTTTGAGCTTACAACAACTACCGGCATAGGTGTAACATGGACGTTAAACATGATTTTTGTTTTGTCCATGTTCATCTTAAGACCTATCCGTTGGAAGACACTATTGAGGTCATTGAGCATAGTGCTTAGGTCCTCCAGCGATTCTGCCATAAAGACTATATCGTCGGAAAATCTAAGGTAAGTGATGTACTCGCCTTTGATGTTAATACCGTATCCTTTCCAGTCCAGTAGCATGAAAACGTCTTCCAATGCAGCGGTGAAGAGTTTCGGGTATATAACGTCACCCTGTCTTACACCTCTCTGCAGTTGGATAGGTTTCGTACTCTGATTCTATACTCGGATAGCTATCGTAGCTCTACTGTACAAGCACTTCAGCACTTCGATATACCGACAGTCAACTTGGCGCCGCTGAACTTGGGACTGCAGCACCGCCCAAATCGACGGAATCAAAGGCTTTCTCATAGTCCACATACGCAAAGCAAAGTGTTAGATTATACTCCTCTGTCTTCTGTACAATCTGCCGCAGGGTATGTATGTGGTCCATGGTACTAAAACCTTTTCGAAAACCGGCTTGTTCGGGAGGCTAGAAGTCGTCAAGTCTGTGTGCGAGACGATTCGTAATGACTCTCTAAAACAGCACGTAGACGCGGCTCAGAAGGGAAATCGGTCTGTAGTTCTTCATGAGAGCTTTGTCGCCTTTCTTGAATAACAAGACCATCGCACTTCTGCTGCACGTCTCCGGAGTAGTGCCACCATGGAGGATGGAATTAAAGAGCTTCTGAAGGACTTCAAGTACCGGTTTTCCACCCGCTTTCAAAAGATACGCTGTAATTCCATCCTCACCCGGAGTCTTGCCGTTTTTAAGGTGCTGGAGAGCCATTCTAATCTCGCTCAGACTGACTTCTGGGATATCTTCGGAATAGTGTCGGATAAGACTCGCTCTTGGATCGTTACTCACACTTGCGTGTGGCTCCAACGATGACGTGTACAGCTGCCCATAGAACCTCTCAACCTCACTCAAAATCTCAGGTGTCCCATTAGTCCCATCAGTGTCCCGTATAGTGGGTTTTGGAGGAATGCATGGCTCTAGAGATATCCTCATACATTTCCTCCACCTCCTCATCGGGATGTGCCGAAGTTGGTGCGTAAACCTGTATGACCTTCAGCGAATACCGTTTGGTGATTCTGAGTATAAGGTACGCAACCCTTGTCGACACACTCTCAATCTTTACAACGTTGTTAACGAGAAACTTGTGGACGATAAATCCGACACCTCCTTGGGACAGAAGTTCGCCCTCCCGGTGATAGAGCAAGTTGCCTCCCCCTCTCTTCGGACCTCGGATAATCCTATAATATGCCAGCGTAACTTGTCTATCTCTTCTTCCAGCTCCACGATCTTCTCGTCAGTCCTCAGGTTACGTGCGTTGTATGTTGCCAGGTCGAGTCGTCTTAAGTGGCAACCGAACCTCCACCGGAGATTCTTAGCACCTCCTGCCCCGCCGTTACCATGGTCGCCACCGTAGCCAGGAATAGCGGGGCCGCCGGGGACTGGAGTCCGTCTCTTTGTTGCTCTAATCATTGGGGGGTATTTGCCATAGTTGCCACGCTTGGCGAGCGCAGTTTTTTTATTGTACTTTTGCTGTTATCATTAAGGTGCTGCTGCCCATCTCCTTCAATAATATTGAAGGAGATGGGCAGCAGGATTATTATTGCCTTCAATAACATGTTTATAACCAATATCTTAGGGAAACCTCAAAATACTAATTGTGTATACGATTTCGATATGTTACTTATGAAACCAGACGATTATTTAATACAACATCACCGCAACCTGATGATGTTATTGCTCCTGTGTTAACAGTAGAAAGAAATGATTATCTATTTGATTAACCAGAAAAAAATTGCTTAGTCTATGCGTCGGGATATTTGTATAGAAAATGTTGTCTCGAACACCACAAATGTGAGAAAATAAAACTGTACCTTAATAGATCTGAACAAGCTATAAATATTTAAAAAGATTCTTTTTTTCAGTCATTACATGGAATTTAATATAGATGGCGTTCATTCAGTTTTTTTTAAATACTTCCTGACAATTTTATCGCGTTTGTTGAATTGTGTTTGCACTGATTATTTAAAAAAAAAAACTTTACATTAAATTTAGAATTTATTAAAACGCCACAAACATAACTTACAACAAACTGTTTATAAAAGTAAAATATTTATAATAAAAATTATCTTAAATATCTATAAAAATACTGATAAACGTTTTATTTAATTAATTTTATCCTCCTGTGCCAACCCTACAAAAATAGGTGGTAAACATTTTGACAGCTCCTTAGAAGCACATGAAGCACAGTTTCTTTACTCATGTGCTAGAACAGCTATTTCAAACAAAACACGTGCGCTACTCATGTCTTCGCGAAAGCGCAGGGAAAAGTATTTGCGCGGTTGGTTTTTATCATAGATGATCAGTAGGTATGTAATAATAGATTGTATTGTTAATTATGTAAATTATATCGAGTACAATTTTTAAAGTTTGTCATTTATTATGCACATAATATTGCAAATTTAATATGATATTACATAATGTTATATCAGAATTACATTTTAAGGAAATTTTTATTTGAATATTTTAAAAGGTAACTATGTAAAATATTAAAAAACATACTAAATATATGCGTAACAAAACTTATTAATATAACATATAATTTACAAATATATTTATTTAGATTAAAATAAGAGTCGTTCATAAATGCTTGGCACGCGAGAGTTAAAAATGAACGAATTTATTCCATTTTTCCCTGTTTTCATTGTTTGGACGTGGAAACCTAAAAATAAAATAAAAGAATAATCAGCAATTTAGCCTAATTATGAATACTTCTATATGTTTCTACAAAAAAAGCATATTATATTATACACGTTTTTTCACACTTAAGTACCTACAAATAAGTCGCATCTGAACAAAATAATTTTATAATATATATTCCATGACCAGAGACGTCGTCTTTGGGATAATTTGTTAGACTTTTAATCTTTACTTTTTTTTAAATTAAATATCTTACTCTCAAATGAATAGTTATTCCTTGGTATAATTTGCTAACATTTCTTGAATTATATGTGCAATATCTAAAACACACCATGGCATATTTTATCAAGAATTTTTTTATATAATCAACACAACACGTGCAAACTCACTATAGTAAAATAATTTTGTCCGTGCAGTTGGGGTCATAAATCATAGCTCGGCCTCAGCCCGGCTAGGGCGGTGAGCTTGTTGCGCGGGCGCAACGCCATTATCGATAACAACAAATGAATCATCGAAGGCAGGTACACGGCGGCGGTGCGGTATACAAAGGGTTTTAGATTTAATTTTAGATTTAAGTTATTATCTTTATACTTATATTTATGTTTAATATAACATGTTACATTCCAAAAATTTGTACTTATAGTTTTTTATTACATAGATACGTAATTAATAATTTATTTTAAATCATAGTTATTATTCTTATTTTAATAAATACGTTGTTTTATCTATTTTTTTTCTATTTTATCACTATCCCACATAATGACAAAACTAAATACACTATCGATAACGCTTATCGACAACAATAATGCATATCACTATGCTCGCCCCTAAGTCCCGTAAGTGGGAGAGAGAGCGAAATACTCCGATGATTTATGACCCAAACTGCACGGACAAAATAATTGTAGTATAGCGTCTAGAGTGCGACTGAGTAAAACTGAGTGCGGCGATATCGCCGCAGTTGAATAGAACTATCCTCTTTGTACATTCATAAAATTTAACACTATCGTTTTTGAATAATTGCGTTGTAACTTCCGAAAACTGCTTGCGGTATATGACATCTTCAAAATAAAAAAAAATGTTTAAATTCGTGTCTAATATGTTCTTTCGGGAATTTTTTTATTAAATCCAAATTGTTTAAAGGTATGTAAGTGAACTTCCAATATGTATTGTTTATCCATAGACAAATTTTTAACTGAACATTCATTTCAGTTCCAAGTATGAACGGGTACTTAATTTGTTTTCACATTAATCGCTTCCAGAAAAATTAAGATTCCTGCTGTGTCTATGTATTTAGCCGAATGTACCGTATTGTTACTACTATTTCCTTCAGATGCTATGGCGGAGCTACTATTTGAAGATGGTATCAAATATGGAGATTGTCTAACATGTAAAGAGTGAATACTCAAAGTTTCCGAATCGGATGATACTATTACTACGTCCCCTGCCTGATTCAAATTACCTAGCTGTACAATTTTAGAGACTACATTCCTTAAAAAGTTTTCTTTCGTTTTTATCTATATTCACTTGCATAGAAACATCATCGTTATTAGTTAAGGCTAGGTAAAGCGTCAGCGTTACAATTCTGTTTCCCATTCTTATATACTATTCCGTAATCAAATTCTGATAGGCGTTACTTCCATCTACTTAGTTTGCTATACGGTTCATTAATGAAATTTAACCAGATTAAAGGGTAAATTGTAATTTTTTGCCATATACGTAAGTGCGGAAATATTTGACTGCCCAAACGATTACAAAAGTTATTTTTCTATTGTGCTGTATCTTGTTTCAGCATCGTTCAACGTACGACTTGCACATGCTATAGGCTTATCACTACCGATAGGTCCCTGTGATTTAACTGCACCGAGATCAAAGTTCGATGCATCTGTGGTGAGCACAAACGGTCGGGAGAAGTCAGAATATCATAGAAGTGGGGCGTTTGTTAAAAGCGCTTTACATCTTTCAAATGCGTCTATATATTCTTTTGTAATTTCAATTTTCTTTGTCTTTTTCAGTTAAGAGGTAAGCGGGTGTGTAACTTTAGCAAAATCTTTAATCAATTTTCTGTAATATCCTATTATCAGAGAAAACTTTTTATTTCGGTGGCTGTACGCGGTAACGGATATTTCAGTACTGATTTTGTTTTTTCGGCGTTAGGTTTTAAACCCTCTTTAGTGATAGTAATCCGAGAAAACTTGTTATTTCGGTGGCTGTACGCGGTAACGGATATTTCAGTACTGATTTAATTTTTTTCGTCGTTAGGTTTTAAACCCTCTTTTTTGATAGTGTGGCCTAGATATAGAACCTCTTTCCTCAAAAAACTCGCATTTATCTAAAGTGACTTTTAAATTGGTTTCTCTGAGACGATCAAAAATTTTCCTTTTTTTCAATATGTTCCTGAAGACTAGCCGAATACACAATTATATCATCGAGGTACACTAAGCAATGGACACCTTGGAGGCCTCTTAAGATATTCTCCATTGCTCTCTGGAATGTTGCAGGGGCTGTCTTTAATCCAAAAGGCATGCGTTTGAATTCATAGTGACCTGATTGAGTTGTGAAAGCTGTCTTTGGCCTATCAGCTTCATTGAAATCTAATTAGCCACTTTCAAGGTCAAGGATACTAAACTATATAGTTATTTGCCTAACTTATCAAAAATATCAGTTATATTAGATGACGGGTATTTATCGTTTACTGTATTCTCATTTAATCACCGATAATCTATAACCATTCTAAATTTAGGCTACCCCGATGCATTTAGTTTTACGGGGACTAAGTAAACCAGTGCACTCCAAGGTGAGTGAGTATTTTGGATAACATTATCTTAAAGAAGTTTGTCTACCTGTCTTTGTACTTCTTCATTTTGGGAAGGTGGGTGGCGATACGGTCTGATATATATAGGATCTTCGTTAAGTGTTCTCATATTATATTTTACCTGAATTGTAAAAGAAAGCGGAATTTTCTCACTATAAAATATGTCGCGGTATTCATAGCATAGTTTAGTAATAGCTTTCCGTTCTTATTCATTTGTATGATCTAATCGTAGCTTATTTCTTTCCGATTGCGAGATAGATGAGATACTAAAATAAAATTTATATTTTAGTATCTCATCTATCCCGCAATCGGAATTTATCACATTTATGCCACACTCATTATTTTCAAATACAGTTACATTAAACGGTTCTATAAATTTTATATTAGCTTTTTCATTGAACATATTTTGAATAATGTTTTCAGCAAAGAAATTATCCCACTTGAGAAGGGCACATGGCATACGCACTCCTTCGCTAAATTGTGTAAAATCAATGATTGCGTCTCCGTTTTGTAAGTTGGTAGGTATTTTTATTCGTGTTTCCGACCTTGGCTATAAATTAATTTCATAAGGTGGATCATAAATTATTGGAATTTTATTATTAGGTGTTCGTAGAATTTGGTGGTTCATATCGATATTAGCTGCTATATTTATTTAATAAGTCTGACCCAATAAGGCCGTTGTATCTACCATTCACATCGTATATAAAAAATAAATTCTTCGTGCATGCTTTGCGCACGGGTACTTACAACTATGAAAGGTTCAGTGTATTTAAATTCACCAAAATATTTGTTAGCCTTGCAGGACTAAGAAAGGATCTCCTAATTCCGGTGTCTATTAAAAATTTCGAATTTATTTTGGGAATTACTATATATATAGAATAGAAATTAAAAATAATATTTCATCACTTAATAACACAAAATCTACTGGTTGTGATGAAATACAAACAAAAATTTTAAAGAGGTGCCCAGGAAAAATCATAGACGTATTATGTTTTCTCATAAATAAGTCACTTGAAACGGGAATTTTTCCTACACAATTAAAATTCTCCGTTGTTATACCATTGCATAAAAAAGGTGATAGAAATAACATTAATAACTATAGACCAATTACATTAATATCAATACTATCAAAATTGTATGAGAAAGCTATGCAAAAAAGACTCTTAGAATTTTTTCATAAGTTTAACATATTAAAACCAGAGCAACATGGTTTTCAAAAAGGTAAATCTACGACACTTGCTACTTTTTCCCATATAAAAATTGTAACAGAATATATAAACAGAAAAATACCAATTTCGGCAGTGTATTTTATTTGAGTAAAGCATTTGATAGTGTTAGTCATAATATTCTCTTAAAAAAAATTGAAGCGTATGGAATAAGAGGGCCAGCCTACTCCTGGATACATAACTATCTAAAAGATAGAAAACAATGTGTTGAAATACAACAAAAAGATAAAAAACGGCAGGAAATTTTAAAATTTCAATCTTCATACTTACAAAATGATTATGGTGTGCCGCAAGGGAGTGTTTTGGGTCCTTTACTTTTTGAATTTACATTAATGATCTACCAAATTACATTAAATATAACACAATATTATTTGCTGTCGACATCTCTATATTAATACCAAAAACAAATTTTAATTCTAGTTGTAATAAAGAATATGAAAATGAAATAAATAATACAATTGAAAATGTTGTTGATTGGATTAACAACAATAATCTAAGTATAAATCTATCTAAAACTAAATTTATGCAATTCTACAATGTTAATAGTAAACCGCAATTACTTGACATTAAGTATAATGATGTAAAAATTACTGTCACTGAATGTACCACATTTTTAGGTATAAATTTAGACAAACACTGTAATTGGAAAGATCACGTTGATAAAGTTTGTTCTAAAATATTTAAATTTAATTTTGCTTTACGTAGCCTAGCTTCAATCTCGTCAAGAAACACTTCTCTTATAGCATATCATGCATATGTTGCTGCTGTATTAAGATATGGTCTCATATTATGGGGAAATTCGACAGATGTGAACCGCGCTTTTATAGCGCAAAAACGCTGTATATGAGCAATCTGTGGCGTCGGGCCACTTGTTTCTTGCAGACCACTATTTAAAGAATTAGATGTTCTTACTCTGCCATCAATGTACATTTTTGAGCTTTCAATATTCGTAAAAAAGTATCCTCATTTTTTTACTAAATTAAAAGATACAGTGAAATATAGTACAAGATACCCCGAAAAAATTATTTTGCCCTCATTAAAAACTAGTCTGTACTCAAAAAATTGTTATGTGATGGCTATTCAAGTGTTTAACAAAATCCCAAATGAAATAAGGCAATTAGATTATAATCGATTTAGACGTAATTTATTAAAGTGGCTTTTGGAAAAACAATTTTATTCGGTAAATGAACTGCTAAAAATAAAAGAACGTTTCTAGTGACTGTTAAAAACGCTTTTTCTTCTTTGGTCGTGTTTTAAATTGTTAATATCAAAATTGTAAACTGATGCACGTTTAATTTTAGTTAAATATATTGTATTTTCTAATTATAAGTTTTCATATACCAAAATTGGTGAAATATGTGATACTTTATTATTTTATACAAACATCTTTGTACCATATTTCTTATGAATAAATTTATTATTATTATTATTATTATGAGGTAATTTTAAAATGCTATCACAATAATTAAGATGGATTATTTCGGAGGGCTTTCGAGGACTACTAGATATCGGAAAATTTTCAGGTCATTATTTTCATTATTACTTTTATTACAATTTTCTAGATATTGACCTTCTAACGAAGGGTCTTCTACAAAACCATCATAGTGGTCACAGTAGTTACCGTCAGTATTATCGTGAGAGAAATCTTGACATGACATTGAAGGTTCCTCTTTAAAGAACAAATCATTCGTCGTCATGTTTTGCCTAATTGGTGCGGTACGTGTATATACGTCAGTATCGTAAACGTTTTTGGGCGGTTGATTTTGTATGCCGAATTAGAATTGATTGGATTGCGATTAATTCTGCCCACCGTATCTTTGAGCTTGATGTTGGGGAATGCCAAATTTAAATCCACCACTTTGAAACGGTGCTCGTGGTTGTTGGGTAAATTGGTGAGTGAAATTACGTGGCATTGAATTTTGTGGTGATGCAAAACGGTAGCCTTGTTGAGGGAACGTGAATTTATTGGTGTGGATGAAATTAGGTCTATATCCTATTTGGTTATTGGGTACACCAAACTTGAAATTACTATTATTATTATTGTTTGGTGTTGGATTTGAATTTATAAATATAGTTGGTCTCAAGAAACTTTGCAAAGCTAATTGCTGAACTGGTTTGGCTTTGCTATTTTTGTACCGAGCTAAGAAGTTATTTTCCTTCGTGATTATAAATAAAGAGATCTCCAAAGTAGAACAACCTTTGAGTCGGACAATTCTAATAAGGCCTTCGGGTAAATTGTACAAAAATACGTTCAAGGCGGTATTATTATTTATAATTATTTTGGTGGCCTTCATTCCTTCATCACAAATTCTATTACAAAACTGAATAAATTACTCTCCTTGTTTTATTTTTAGCAATTCTAGCTCGATAGCAATACATTCCTCTGATCGGGGGTCGCCGAACTGTTGGGTCAAAATTTACTTGAATTCCCACGTACTTGAACTAGGGTTAACACCAAGTAGAGTCGCAGCTCTACCACTAAGCTTACTAATTATAGCATGGAATCTATATAAATTTTGAATCGGAATATTGTCGCCTCCTGAATTTAATAAAACGTATTCACATTTGGAAATGAATAAATTGAGAAATTTTTCATCTCCGTCGTATCCAGGAATTAAATCTAAAATGAGTGCTGGAATAACAGTTACTGCCATTTTTATTTAAACTATCTTACTTAATCTAACACAAATTATTATCAAGAATATTATAAGCATATTTTGTGCCAACAAAATGAGATAAATGCAAATAATTTGGCCTGACGATTTTAGTTCGGAAAATGCGGAAAAGAATGGGATAAATGTAAATAGGAAGTGATAAGGTTTACTCACAGTATGTTTAATCCCATGCCCTCCAGATGATACTGACCCCTTTGATACTGTCGATGGTCGTAATCGATTGATTTGGAAACGGTTGCGCACGCGTCGCGGGAGTTATTTGTTTGGTCCAAGGATATCCGAACCTGAATGCTATATTGACGCTTAAACCGATTTTGGTGTCCAAAGGGCGTTAGCATGACACCGGAATATATACGGATATCCTACCGGCTGCGCCACTTAAATTGCCACGAACCTCGACAGTCTTTTTAATAACACAATTTATAGTAAAAAATGATTTAATATTTTTTCGAGGATAGTTAGTTACAGAACGAATTAATATTAATGTTAATTAAATAAGTCTTTTACAATTATCATATCGCCACCGTGTGGGAGTTGTTCGTCTTACATTACTTAGAATTATCATTCAACTTCTCACGCATTTGCTAATGTGGCTGTTTGGAATATTGAGCCAGGGACGGAATTGAGACGATGTAACTATTTATCAAATGATACTGTTTTTATTGATTCACAAACCCTAGAGTAACAATATAATATTAGCTACTCCACGTTTGTGTTGGAAAAACGCAAAGAAATTATCTGAGAGTAAGGCCAAAGAGTAAAATTATTCGAGATTTAAAATTATTTGAGACCATATTTTGTATACAGAGTTAAATAACCGTGTATTAATAATATGGTATTATTATTATTTGATAAAAAACCTTTATGGGACAAAAGAAATAAGTTCCATAGCAACAGAAATGTCACCGATAAGTGTTGTAAAGCGATTAGTTTGGAAATGAAACAGGATGGTAAGTACCTATAATAAAAATAGATTTATTTGCATATTTAGTTTTTAATAATAATTAGGTATTGTACAACAAGTGATTATGTGATGTGTGAAATATTGAACAAAATGATTTCTGACATTTGAAGTTACATTCAGGTGGGTTCAGTCTTGGTTATGCCATCTACGCCGTTTAAGATTTATAGGAGTCAAGTTTCTCTAAATACCCTCTTTATCAATATTTATATTATGCAACAAACACACAGTTTTCACGATTTTGTCAGCTAATTCAATATTAGTTTCAATGTTTTTAGATAACAAACACCACTTTGAATATAATCTGCCAAATGCACATTCCACCGTTTTCCTCGCTCGCGATAAGCGCAGCAGTGTTTCTTCGGGTGAAATGGGTTGAACATGCTAGTTACACCACCTTTTAACTAAGCAATGTTCTATTTTATTTAATATGTATTTAGTATGTTTTATATTTAAAATGTTTCTCGTGCCCTCCGGTATAATCATAAAACTTGTGTTCATCAAACATTATGTCTTTTAAAAATAAATGATAATATGACCCATATTTTTTTTGCTGTTAATATTATAGACACTAACTGTTCTTTTCTTTCTACCTACATTTAAAATAAACAATTTCCAGTAGTTAAAAAATCGTCGTCCTACGAACTGGAGGACAAGGTTGTCAATAAGGCCAGGTTTACCTGTTTCTTTATGTAGGTTAACCCTGCACCGATCGGTACCGACCAGTACAGATTTGTCTGTACCGGAAACCTGCTTCTTTATATAAGCACCCTAAAGCAGGAGATGGGCAGCAGCTTCTTCCTGATAACCTGATAATTATGGCATATACTAATTGATAGTGTCAGGCGTTACTCCGCGATGGCGAAATTTTCTACATTACTTAATTATACTTACTTATAATTATGAGGCGATCTAAGGTTATCACTGCAACACGCACTGGTTGTACAGTCTCGTTTTCAAGTTTTGAGGTATACCTGACGAGAAGATATGCCGTAATTTCCCGAACGCTGCCCAGCCGAGTTGAATCCGTCGATTGACGCGGTTGCACTGCCTCTCCACTAAAGTGCACCTCACAAACATCCGAGGCCTGCACTGTAATCTCAATGCAGTCCATTACCACCTTGAGACTGACAAGCCGCACTTACTCTTCTTGACTGAGACGCAGATCAGATGTCCTCTAGATGCGGCGTACCTTGGCTACCCTGGTTATACATTGGAGCATAATTTCCATCAGCGCGCCGGAGTCTGTGTTTACGTCCGCAACGACATCTGCTGTAAGCGTCTCCGTCACCTTGAAGACCCCACTTTCTCTACAATCTGGGTATTGATAGACACAGGAATGGATAAAATTATTTATTCTTGTATCTACCAATCGCACAGCGGCGACCAGGAGACAACTAAGCTGTTTGAACACCTCAGTGAAGCCTCTGATGTGGCTCTAAATCGGTACCCTAATGGACAGTTGGTTTTTCTGTCATCAGGACTGGCTGTTCCCATACCAGAAAACCGACCACGCTGGGAGAGAGGCGTGGAATTTTGCTTTGTTGCTGGGGCTCTCCCAGCTGGTACAACAAGCGACTAGAGTACCTGATGTGGATGGGCACACTGCCAACTGCCTCGACCTTCTGCTGACAACCGATCCAGACAGGTACGATGTTCAGGTTACCTCACCCTTGGGGACTTTTGGCCACTGTCTGGTGAAATCTGTGTCGTTATATTCCCCACCTAACTATGTTTTCCACGGAGTGCGACGAATGTGGCGATACAAGTCAGCAGATTGGGATGAGATGTGGCATTTCTTTGCATTTTATCCTTGGCGGCAGGTCTGCTTCTCCTCTGAAGATCCATTGAGCTGCGCGGATGCCATAATCAATGTGATACGTCAAGCGATGGAGTATTTCATCCCCTTAGCTGACGTGCCCGGTGGTGGTAAAGCTCGCCCTTGGTTTAACGCCGAGTGCGCTCGTGCTGAAAAGCACAAGCATATGGCGTACTTATCCTGGGTCGATGCTTGAGACCGTAAAGCTCCGGATGTTAGCCTTAAGAAGAGAGCCTTTAACCAAGCCGCCAAGTCGTGCAAAAAGGAATTACGCCAAGCCAGTTTCGACCGCATTAAGCGCATCGGCACAAAGCTCTCTGTCAAACCATCTGGCAGTAGAGTTTTTTGGTCTCTGGCCAAAGCGGTCGAGACAAACTTCTGTCGGTCTACACTGCCTCCGCTGGTAAAACCAGATAGCTCACTGGCGCATGTGTCTAAGGAGAAAGCTGACTTATTTGCTTCTCTTTTTGCTTGCAATTCGCGTCTGGGCAGTAGCAACAGCGTACCATCTCAATTACCTCACTGCGGTACCTCTATGTCTGAGGTCCGTATCACCAACAAGGAGGTTCTTAAAACCTTGCGAAGTCTAGACGTGAACAAAGCTAGTGGCCCTGATGGTATACCAGCTATAGTTCTAAAGGTCTGTGCACCTGAGTTGTCTCCTATGTTGACACGCTTGTTCCGCCTCTCATTCAGGACTGGAATAGTGCCTAAATCTTGGAAGCTGGCCAATGTGCAGCCTGTGCCTAAAAAAGGTAGCCGTACCGACCCTGCCAACTATCGGCCAATTTCAATTACCTCCACAGTCTGCAAGATTATGGAGCGTATATTGAACGCCCACCTCATGGCATCATCATCATCATCATCATTACAGCCCTTCACAAGTCCACTGCTGGACATAGGCCTCCCCCAAAGAATGCCACAAAGCACGGTCCTGAGCCACCTGCATCCATCGACTTCCTGCATATCTTACCAGGTCGTCACTCCATCTATTGGGGGGACGCCCTACACTTCGCCTGCCGGTACGAGGCTGCCACTCGAGAACCTTTCTTCCCCATCGGTTGTCGGTTCTTCGAGCTATATGGCCGGCCCATTGCCACTTCAGCTTACTAATCCGTTGGGCTATGTCGGTCACTCTAGTTCTACTGCGGATATCCTCATTTCTGAGTTTATCACGCAGGGAAACTCCGAGCATAGCCCTCTCCATAGCTCGCTGAGCGACCTTGAGCTTCCTCATCCGGCCAGCAGTGAAGGACCACGTCTCAGTTCCGTATGTCATCACTGGCAACACGCACTGGGTGTACAGTCTCGTTTTCAAGTTTTGAGGTATACCTGACGAGAAGATGTGTCGTAGCTTCCCGAACGCTGCCCAGCCGAGTTGAATCCGTCGATTGACCTCTCGGTCGAAGTTGGACTTACCTAGTCGGACTATTTGTCCCAGGTAAACATACTCGTCAACAACTTCGAACTTAGTACTCCCAACAACTACCCGCATAGGTGTGACATGGACATTAAACATGATCTTTGTTTTGTCCATGTTCATCTTAAGACCTATCCGTTGGGAAACACTATTGAGGTCATTGAGCATAGTGCTTAGGTCCTCCAGCGATTCTGCCATAAGGACTATATCGTCGGCAAATCGAAGGTGAGTGATGTACTCGCCATTGATGTTTATACCGTATCCTTTCCAGTCCAGAAGCTTGAAAACATCTTCCAATGCAGCGGTAAAGAGTTTATGACGTCACCCTGTCTTACACCTCTCTGCAATTGGATAGGTTTCGTACTCTGGTTCTGTACTCGGATAGCCATCGTAGCCCTACTGTACAAGCACTTCAACACTTCGATATACCGACAGTCAACTTGGCATCGCTGAAGGGACTGCAGCACCGCCCAAATTTCGACGGAATCAAAGGCTTTCTCATAGTCCACATACGCCAGACATAGTGGCAAATTGTACTCCTCGGACTTCTGTACAATTTGCCGAAGGGTATGTATGTGGTCTATGGTGCTAAAGCCTTTTCGGAAACCGGCTTGTTCGGGAGGCTGGAAGTCGTCAAGTCTGCGCGCGAGACGATTCGTAATGACTCTCGAAAACAGCACGTAGACGCGGCTCAGAAGGGATATCGGTCTGTAGTTCTTCAAGAGAGCGTTGTCGCCTTTCTTGAAGAACAAGACCACCGCACTTCTGCTCCACGCCTCCAGTGTAATGCCACCATGGAGGACGGAATTAAAGAGCTTCTGAAGGACTTCAAGTACCGGTTTTCCACCCGCTTTCAGAAGCTCCGCTGTAATTCCATCCTCGCCTGGGGCCTTGCCGTTTTTAAGGTGCTGGAGAGCCATTCTAATCTCGCTCAGACTGACGTCCGGGATATCAACGGAATAATGTCGGATAAGACTCGCTCTTGGATCGTTACTCACACTTGCGTGCGGCTCCAACGATGACGTGTACAGCTGCCCATAGAACCTCTCAATCTCACTCAAAATCTCAGGTGCCCCGGAAACGATGCTGCCACATTCTGTCTTCAGCTTTGACAGTTGGCGCTTTCTGGCAGACAGATCTCTGGCAAAGACTTTGGAGCCTTGGTTCCGCTCGATCGCTTCTTCAATACGAGCTGTATTGAAGTTGCGTAAGTCCCGCCGCATGCATTTGGAGATCTGTCTGTTCAGTTGCCTGTATGCTGTTAAATCTGTTGAAGAATGTAGCTTCATCTCCCGTCTAACAGCCATGAGATTAAGAGTGTGATCGGAGAGTTTTTGTGTTCTTCTGCGGCGGGTCTTGCAGAACTTAGCTCCGACCGCATGGACAGTTTCCACGAGCTTGTCATTCAAATCGTCCACTTCATTGCAGTCTTCTAGGCACTGAAAACGGTTTTGTAACTCGAGCTGAAAGGTTTCGGGACTTTGGATTAGAGCACGAGGGGGACGGAGCGTTGACTTCATTAGACGAGACCTCTCCAACTTAACGTTTAGGTTCAGTGTGCCTCTAACCATTCGGTGATCGCTGCCGGTTTTCACCCTCGCGATCACTGAGACATCACTGAACAGTTGTCGTCTGGTCGTCATAATGAAGTCAATCTCATTTTTTGTCGAACCGTCGGGGCTCGACCAGGTCCACTTTCTGTGGGGCCGCTTCTGGAAGAAAGAGTTCATCATAAAGAGTCCCTCTTTCTCCATAAAGTCAGCTAACTGCTGGCCCCTTGGGTTCCGTTGCCCTATTCCAAATTTCCCTACTTTCAGCTCACCGTTCTCTCTTGTGCCTAGTTTTGCATTGAAGTCTCCCATTAACACCGTATATTGGGTTTTGGAGGAATGCATGGCTCTAGAGATATCCTCATACATTTCCTCTACCTCCTGATCGGGGTGTGCCGAGGTTGGTGCGTAAACCTGTATGACCTTCAGCGAATACCGTTTGGTGATTCTGAGTATAAGGTATGCAACCCTCGTCGACACACTCTCAATCTTTACAACGTTGTTAACGAGAGACTTGTGGACGATAAATCCGACACCTCCTTGGGACAGATGGTCGCCCTCCCGGTAATAGAGCAAGTTGCCGGATTCGAGGATTACCGTGTCCTCCCCCTCTCTTCGGACTTCGGATAATCCTATAATATGCCAGCGTAACTTGTCTATCTCTTCTTCCAGCTCCACAATCTTCTCGTCAGTCCTCAGGGTGCGTGCGTTGTATGTTGCCAGGTCGAGTCGTCGTAGGTGGCAACCGAACCTCCACCGGAGATTCTTAGCACCCCCTGCCCCGCCGTTACCATCGTCGCCACCGTAGCCAGGAATAGCGGGGCCGCCGGGGACTGGGGGCCGTTTATTATTGTCATTGCTCATGGGGGGTATATTGCCATAGTTGCCACGCTTGGCGATCGGGTTGGCAACCGCAGTTTTTTATTGTTATTTTGGCTATTATCAGGAAGATGCTGCTGCCCATCTCCTGCCTGTTTCCCTTCGTCGCCTTTTACGACACCCACGGGAAGATATGGGGTAGTGGATATTCTTAACCGCCACTACACGGCACATGGCATACCTCATGGCATACCTAGAGCAAAATGATCGCCAGTACGGGTTTCGCCGAAATCGATCAGCTGGGGTTCTTCTAGCAAATGCCACTCTCATATGGGGCGAAGCCCTCGAGAACAGTGGTGAAGCACTTGCTGTTTCCCTCGATGTTTCGAATGCTTTTGACAGGGTTTGGCATGCTAGTCTATTGGGCAAGCTTTCAGTGTACGGCTTATCCCCTGGCCTAATTGTCCGAGTGAAGGACTTTCTGAGTGAACGGTCTCTCCGGGTCGTTGTTGATGGCTGCTCATCCGATACTGTGGTGACTAACGTCGGTGTTCCTCAGGGGTCGGTTCTCTCCGCAACTCTCATCCTGCTGCATATAAATGATCTGCTCATTCCCGGTGTCTATAGGTATGCAGACGACAGCACAGTTAGGGAGAGATACCAACCAAGCGCCCGGGCCAGTTGGGATCAAATCCAGTCAGAAAGAGAGGCTATGGTTGAGCGTGTGAGTCTCACACTACAGGCAGTCTCCGAATGGGGCGATGCCAATCTCGTAAGATTTAACACCTCCAAAACACAAGCGTGTCATTTTACCGCTAAAAGGAGCCCGCTCACCTTGGCTTCTACTTTCCGGAATGTATCCTTGAGTACACTGACCGCCTTCAGTTGTTAGGGATTGAATTTTCTCCAATCCTAAACTATGGGCGGTTCATTGAATCCAGAGCCAAAGCAGCCGCAAGGAAACTTGGTGTCCTTGCAAGGGTGCGGCGGTACTTCACGCCGGGGCAGCTTCTTACCTTATATAAAGCTCAAGTCCGGTCGTGCATGGAGTACTGCTGTCACATATGGGCTGGTGCTGCAAAATGCCACCTGGCAGCATTGGACTCAGTGGAGAGACGTGCTAAGAGGCTCATTGGTGACCTTGATTTGGTTGAAACCAATCTTGTCAGCCTCAAGCACAGGCGCAGGTATTACACGCCTTAATTCCTCCCTCTCCTCTCCACCATCGGACATCCAGACGGTCGGCGGGTCTACATCCCTTTGTTGTCGATGTTCCACGCATTAGAACCAAACCGTTTGCTTCGTCTTTTGTAATGCGTACAGCAAAGAAGTGGAGTAATTTGCCGGCGTCTATCTATCCGTCCGAATACAATCTAGGCGTCTTCAAGGCAAGAGTGAACAGGCTTTTGTTACGATAAGACAGTGCGATTTACCATCTAAGGCTGCATCACCACTTACCACCAGGTGGGATTGTGGTCGAGCACTGGCTTATAATAAGTAAAAAAAAAAATTGACCTTTCGGTCGAATATTGTCGACTATTTGTCCCAAATAAACATACTCGTCAACAACTTCGAGCTTAGTGCTCCCAACAACTACCCGCATAGGTGTCACATGGACGTTATACATGATCTTTGTTCCTTTGACCTATCCGTTGGGAGGCATAGTGCTTAGGTCCTCCAGCGATTTTTTATCTTTTATAGAATAAGGGTAACAATTTTGCCATAAGGACTATATCGAGTGTGAGTGATGTACTCGCCGGTGATGTTAATACCGTATCCTTTCGTGCTTGAACTTGCTTCACGTAAGCTTGAAAACGTCTTCCAATGCAGCGGTGAAGAGTTTCGGAGATATAACGTCACCCTGTCTTATACTTCTCTGCAGTTGGATAGGTTTCGTACTCTGGTTCTGTACTCGGATAGCCATCGTAGACCTACTATACAACACTTCAGCACTTCGATATACCGACAGTCAACTTGGCACCTCTGAAGAAACTGCAGCACCGCCCAAATTTCGACGGAATCAAAGGTTTTTTCATAGTCCATATACGCCAAACATAGTGGCAAATTGTAGTCCTCGGACTTCTGTACAATTTGCCGAAGGGTATGTATGTGGTCTGCGGTGCTATAGCCTTTTCGGAAACCGGCTTGTTCGGGAGGCTGGAAGTCGTCGAGTATGAATATTCGTAATGACTCTCGATAACAACACGTAGACGCGGTTCAGAATGGAAATCAGTTTGTAGTTCTTTAAGAGAGCGTTGTCGCCTTTCTTGAAGAACTAGATCACCGCACTTCTGCTCCACGTCTCCGGTTTAGTGCCACCATAGAGGATAGAATTAAAAACCTTTTGAATGACTTCAAGTACCGGTTTTCCATCCGCTTTATAAAGCTCCGCTGTAATTCGAACCGATCAATACCTTCTATATGTCCAGAACTATTTTGGACTTCCGATTTTAATAAATTTTGGATATGTTAGTGGTAATAAGTTTCTAATAACGTTATAATTAGTTTCATTAAGGTTGGAATTCGTTATGTACCTTTTTTATTGTTCGAAAACGAAACATTGGGCACTTTCCATACATTTACTATGAATTAAAAAAACAACTTTTTTATGTTTATTTATTTTCAAATGACATATTCATATAAATCTAAAATACCAACAAACAAAAAATTTAAGGAAAATTTAGAAGGAACATATTTAGGAACTCAATTTAGGAATGAAACGCTATAAAACATTTGGCATGTAAGTTAACCTGACACTTTTGGCATGAAGTAACCGTCAAGCTTTTCTCTGCCGATCATGTGCTCAGCATTAAATTTTCGCACTGAGGGAGGTACAGTCGTAGAAATCTTTTTAGAAGGACCCGGTCGCCGCTTATCAATGCCATACTTTTGGAGCTAATTTCGAGCAATACTACGCCGAAATTCTAAAGTGTCTACATCATTGCGCATTGTCGTACGAGAAGTGTTGCATTGTTTACAGCCTCATAAATAAGCCAGAATATTATGGGGATATACCACTTTTTGCCTCTATTTGCAATCCTGTAAGTGCCTACATTATCATCTAAATGATCCACGCCACCCATGTAGCAATTGTACTGATATACAAGATCAGGTTGTGGCACATCTACTCTTGCCTTTTGCGTAACTCAATACCTACTTGCTGTTCTCAGAGGTTCTACGCCGTACTCACTCGATAAAAATGTCACGACATTATTATTATGCCAGCGAATATCACAAATACCACTTTTTTGATCAAGCCGACTATCGTGATAACCTCTCGGTTCTTTCTTGCATAACTTGACATCTTTCAAAGAACACTTCTCTATTCTGTTATTTCTTACAGTAACCGTTACTAGAACATTTTGTTCTTTCAGTTGTGTAATTAGGGGTAACCCTGTAAAAAATTGTCGACATAAATAGAGAAATTTTTATATTCAAAGGCAGCTTTGATCTCCATCATAAGTTTACTTACGACATGTTGGCCTAAACCAGTCCTGACTCCTTCAGATTTACCCTGGTAAAGATCAGTATGCAAGCAATATCCCAGTCGCAAAACTGCTACCCAAGTTTTAAAACCGAACCTGATAGGTTTTCCTCTTATGTGCTGTTTTACACCCATGCCTGCCATAATAAGGAATCATAGATTCATCTATGCTAATTTCTTTTTCAATCACAGCATATTGTAAATACTTTTTACTGAGCATATCAAACAAGGGCCGCACTTTGGCCATTTTATCACCTGGCGCTAGTTGTCAGCCACATGAAAGTATCGTAAAATTTCTTCAAACCTGTTCCGTCGCATAGATTTAGCTGCTAACAAATTGTGGGTATCCTCATTACTCTCCCAATACATACGTCGTCGCGGCAATGGACAGTTATCGAAACTTACATTTGCTTCATCGGCAGAATCGGAGTCCGAAACTAATCCATCTCCGGGGGGATCAATATAAATGTCTATACCTGTCGCTTCATCGTCCGAATTCAAATTATGGACAATATCGACTATTTCATTGGTCGATAACGGCCTGCTCCATCTAAAATAAAAAAATGTTTATTTAGTATATTACATACGTATATTTTCCCAGTGTATCGTTTTCGAAACACTGATTTTAAAAACAGCTTTTAGGTATTTGAATACAACCATTTAGTTTATATAATTACATAAACATATTTTCAAACTATGTAATTTTATCATAAATTACGCAAGATCTCTAAACTATAGATAATTGGGAAAATTACTTACTTTTTTGTGAAAGTCGCCATGATTTCTTCATGTCGTAAACTGGTCACAACTTGCACTGATTCATTACGTGAAAATAACGTTTGTTTATTTAACACATTCAATTACCATTAGAAGATAATACCTTAACCTTGACATAGATGGTGGTAGAATGCACTTTCCGTACTAAACACGGAAGATAATGAACTATTATTAAAACTTAATTTTTGATTCGTTTTCGAATCACGAGGCAAATAAGGAACCAAATAAAAACATAGTTCTGGGCATATATGGGCTAACAATAATAAGCCTTTTTATTTCATATAAGATTTACACAGTTTCAATAGGGAATCTCTGCAAGGTAAACGTTTTAAAGATTCTTCTTTAAGTGTTAAACACTTTAGGGATAGTAAACCTGACATAAAAAACAATAAAATAATGTCCACATCATTAACATCATACTCATACTCGTAATTCTTTCATACACTTCAGTTCAGAAGCATATGTATTCGTTAAAGGTCATACAGGCTTATATACAAATGTATGTGGAGAAAATGTATGTGGATATCTCTAAAACCATGCATTCCTCCAAAACCCAAATATAAAGCGTTAATGAGAGACTTTAACGCAAAACTAAGCACAAGAGAGAACGGTGAGCTGAAAGTAGGGAAATTCGTAATAGAGCAACGGGACCCAAGAGGCCAGCAGATGGCCGACTTCATGGAGAAAGAGGGACTCTTTATGATGAACTCATTCTTCCAGAAGCGGCCCCACAGGAAGTGGGCCTTGACGAATCCCGACGGTTCGACAAAAAATTAGATTGAACATACGTTGTCTTTTTTAATTCTTCCCGATTTAATACTAATTCGCTAGACAATTGCGCGGTGCGATGTAAACATTTCATACCAACACTACGCACCGTACTAGGGGTTTTGTATTGGAAGTGGGCGGGAAGTTGTTCATCCTAATATGTCGCAAAGTGTTCTCAGATCTTTTTTCACACGCCAAGTCACGATGCTTACGTGCATTTATTACGTGCGAAATAAGAATCTTTTAAATTTGTCAATGTTAGAATATTCACAGAGGTGAGCAAATTCTTAAACATAATCTACTGTTTCGTAACGCTAGTCGTGCACAGGATCATCATACCAACAAAGTATAGTAAGGTTACCAGAGGAATTTCAGGTGCGTTGCCGGCTATTTAAAAAGGAGTAAGCTCGTTTCTTGAAGGTCCCGAAGTTCGTATCGGTCCAGAAAAATCACCGACGATATTTCTTTATCATTTCTTAAATTAAAACAATTTCTTGGAAATTAATTAGTTTTATGAATTAATAGCATAAACATTACGAATTAATTGTAAATTGGAATCATGCATAATAAATATTTTAATTCCAAAAAATTATCAAAAATAAAAACAATAAGTTTCTTATTTTTATTTATTTATATGGCGTTATATTTTTGTAATCATTAATAATGTTAATAGGCAGGAGAATTTCAAATACTTTGATTTCAATTAAAACTACTCGTGACCTCTTTAATCCAGATATAACGATGATGGTAATGTAATACTAGGGCTGAAGCCTCATAACGTTTGCGTAATATCCATCACTGCACAATGTCACATGTGTCTGGCCCAGACTAACGGATTAACCTTGAAAGGAAATGTTTGTTACTAGCGTAGATTTATATATTATATCGTATAGATTGACAAAAAAGTATTTCGGCTGAGGCTAGGGCTGCCAATTCATGATTGCCAATGCCAAAATAAAATTGTTCGTCTTACCCATTGATACTCGTTTAAAGACAAACACTTTCTAAAAGAGTTACCTATACTCGCCATGATGTATTATCTCGTTAGATGGACCGCTCCACGTCACCAGTGTGTAAGATTTGGCATTTTAGGATGGATTTTCCACCATCAGTTGGTCGTCAGTGCATTGTTTAATGGCTAGCACTCAGCAGTCAGTAAGATACTACGGTAGATTGTTATTAGGAGAAAATTGTTCGCATATTCTTCCTTAAGCACAACCTTTTTTCTCTCCTTATGACTGATTATGAAAACAGCACGTAGATGCGGCTCAGAAGGGAAATCGGTCTGTAGTTCTTCAAGAGAGCGTTGTTGCCTTTCTTGAAGAACAAGACCACCGCATTTCTGCTCCACGCCTACGGTGTAGTGCCACCATAGAGGACCGAATTAAACAGCTTCTGAAGGACTTCAAATACCGGTTTTCCACCGCTTTCAGAAGCTTCGCTGTAATTCCATCCTCCCTAGGACCGTTTTTAAGGTGTTTTAGAGCCATTCTCGGACGTCCGAAATATCACCAGTATAGTGTCGGATAAGACTTGCTCTTTGATCGTTACTCACACTTGCGCGTGGCTGCAACGATGATGTACACAGCTGCCCATAGAACCACTCAATCTCACTCAAAATCTCCCGGAAACGACGCTGGCACAATCGGTCTTCAGCTTTGACAGTTGGCTCTTTCTGGCAGACAGATCTCTAGCAAAGACTCTGGAGCCCTGGTTCCGCTCGATCGCTTCTTCAATACGAGTAGTATTAAAGTCGTGTAAGTCCCGCCGCATGCATTTGGAGATATGTCTGTTCAGTTGCCTGTATGCTGTCAAATCTACCGAAAACTGCAGCTTCATTTTTCGTCTAACAGCCAGGAGATTAAGAGTGTGATCGGAGATTTTTTGTGATCTTCTGCGGCGGGTCTTGCAGACCGACCGCATGGACAGTTTCCATGAATTTGTCATTCATATCGTCCACTGCATTGCAATTTTCTAGGCACAAAAAACGGTTTTGTAGCTCGAGCTGAACGGTTTCGGGACTTTGGATTAGAGCATGAGTGGGACGGAGCGTTGACTTCATTAGACGTGACCTCTCCAACTTAACGTTTAGGTTCAGTGTGCCTCCGGCCATCGTGATCGCTGCCGGTTTTCATCCTCCCGATCACTGAGAGATCACTGAACAGTTGTCGTCTGGTCGTCATAATGAAGTCAATCTAATTTTTTTGTCGAATTATCGGGGCTCGACCAGGCCAACTTCTTGTGGGGCTGCTTCTGGAAGAAAGAGTTCAACATAAAGAGTTCCTGTTTCTACACGAAGTCGACCACCTGCTGGCCCCTTGGGTTTCGTTGCCTTATTCCAAATTTCCCTAGCTTCAGTTAACCGTTCTCTCTTGTGCCTAGTTTTGCGTTGAAGTCTCCCATTAACACCGTATAGTGGGTTTTGGAGGTATGCATGGCTCTAGATAAATCCTCATACAATTCCTCCACCTCCTCATCGGGATGTGCTGAGGTTGGTGCGTTAACCTGTGTGACTTTCAGCGAATACCGTTTAGTGATTCTGAGTATAAGGTACGCAACCCTCGTCGACACATTCTCAATCTTTACAACGTTGTTAACTAGGGACTTGTGGACGATAAATCCGACACCTCCTTGGGACAGATGATCGCCTCCCGATGATAGAACAAGGATTCGAGAATTACCATGTCCTCCCTCTCTCTTTAGACATCAGATAATCCTATAATACTCCAGTGCAACTTGTCTATCTCTTCTTCCAGCTCCAGGATCTTCTCGCCAGTTCTCAGGGTGCGTGCGTTATATGTTGCCAGGTCGAGTTGTCTTAGGTGTGGCAACCGAACATCCACCGGAGATTCATAGCACCCCCTACCCCGCTGTTACAATGGTCATCACCGTAGCCAGGAATAGCGGGTTCCGTTTATTTGTGTCGTGGCTCATGGAGGGTATATTGCCATAGATACCACGCTTGGCGAGCGGTTTGGCAACCGCAATTTTTTTATTGTTGTTTTGCTGTTATCAGAAAGATGTTGCTGCCCATCTTCTGCTTCAGTTTCCCTCTGTCGATGCCTCTTACGATACCCATGGGAAGATATGGGGTAATGGGCATTCTTACCCGCCACTACACGATGCCCTTCGGAGCCGCGTCTACGCGCTGTTTTAGAGAGCCTCCCGAACAAACCGGCTTCCAATTTAGCATCTTGACTACATACATACCCTTCTGCAAATTGTACAGAAGTCTGAGGAGTACAATTTGCCACTATGTGTAGCGTACTATGAGACTGTGGACCAGAAAGCCTTTGATTTCGTCGAAATTTGGGCGGTGCTGCAGTCCCTTCAGCGGTGCCAAGTTGACAGTCGGTATATCGAAGTGCTGAAGTGTTTGTAGAGTAGGGCTACGGTGGCTATCCGAGTACAGAACCAGAGTACGAAACCTATCCAATTGCATAGAGGTGTAAGACAGGGTAACGTTATATCTCCGAATCGCTGCACTGGAAGACATTTTCAAGCTTCTGGACTGGAAAGGATACGGTATTAACATCAACGGCGAGTAAATCACTCACCTTTGATTTGCTGACGATATAGTCCTTATGGCAGAATCGCTGAAGGACCTAAGCACTATGTTCAATGACCTCAATAGTGCCTGCCAATGGATAGGTCTTAAGATGAACATGGACAAAACAAAGCCGACCGACATAGCTCAACGGATTAGTAAGCTGAGGTGGCAATGGGCCGGCCATATAGCTCGAAGAACCGACAACCGATGGGAAAGAAAAGTTCTTAAGTGGCGTCCTCGTACCGGCAGACGAATTGTAGGACGTCCCCCCACTAGATGGAGGGACAACCTGGTAAGACATCTAGGAAGTCGATGGATGCAGGTGGCTTAGGACCGTGCTTTGTGGCATTCCTTGCGGGATGCCTATGTTCAGCAGTGGACTTGTGAAGGGCTGTAATGATGATGATGATGATGATGACTGATTATGACGTCACCTGTCAGGATATTTTACATCTGTCATATACACGAGAAGGTATCCCACTAATTATCAGAAGTCATAATCACACTAACGATAAAAATCATGTGTACTGGTCACACGCGGTAGAAGTGAAATCTTCAGAAAATTAAACGTCGAGAGAATGGGACGAATTCAGAGTACCTATTAGGAGTAGGATAATTGTAGGGTTTATTTATTATATTATTCTAACCAAGTTTAAAAAATATTTACATTTTATTCTACATATTGTACCTATCTATTACATTACACATTAAACAGATTCCAAGTTTTCAATCTAAACAAATTACACGAGTGGCTTATACAGGTAACTAAAACATGAATATTATTTTAATTATTCAAATTATCACATTCAATTTTGATATGATAAGTTTCAACTACAAGTGCAGCATAAAATATAAAATAAAAGTTGAATTTGATAGCAAATAAATGTTATAATCCCTAGTTTTAGACACGTAGAGCCAATATTTAAATGTAATAAATCAATGGAATATTTTTTTCGAGTAAAATTTGTTTTCAATAACCATATACTTCATTTTTAGGTAAAGTCATTTTATCGAATAAAAATTGATTGACTCTCAAGGTGGTAGGTTACGTAAGTAAAATAGACGCTAGGTGGCCTGAACACGACTAATTTAATAAAATATTCTAATCTCATTCTCTCGCAGGCTTAATCCTATAGATGTACTGTTTGTCTCTTTTTAGTGTCACTTTTTCGTTTAATTGAGTTTCAAATTACAACGATTCTAAAGAAGTATTCACTTCAAAAACCGATTACAGAGCAGGATTCGAACTGGCGCACTTCGGCGTGGTAGCCCTACGCTCTAGCCGTTTTGTTGAAAAGATTATCCCTACAGCCATTGACCTATTACTAAACAGTGATTAACCAATCATATTGCAAGGGCAAGTCAAGCTTGTTGCTTTGTGTGTAGACATGAAGAAAACGAATTTTCGTAGAAATTAGAGCTAGCTAGATCGATTTGGCATCGCTTTGCATTTTTTGAACGCATTTACTACGGAGAGATTCATTAGATACATCCTATCAAGAGTTTACTATAGATTGCCATAGTTTTTATTATTATTGTGAATTGTTATCAGAAACGTGCTTCTCTGCATCTTCTGTTTCAGTTTCCACCCGTCGTCTCTTACGACATCTACCCCTAATCTACTCCCCATCTACCCCCCCCTCCCGTGGTACGGTAACGATAGTGGTTTTGTAACCGTACTGTGGCTTCTACAGTCGTACCTGCCGAGTACGTAACTTCTAAAGATTTGTCAGCTGGTGAGGTTGTAACAGTTGTAAGGTTAATAGTGAAATACATTTAACACAAATTGTGTGTTCTATTTTTAAACGTTATATTGTGATGTTGGTCTAAGGCGGAATACGCGAAAATTTTCACAAAATCATCTGCAGGTAGTGCACTTTATTGTTTGAAAAACGGTGTTCTGATGACAATGGTATTTCCAGTACGTGGGACTAGGCCGTGCGCTCACGAAACCCACATACAAGAACCTTAACAACAACAACACCTGTTATCAACTTCAAACAATAAAAGCCACAGAGATGCATTGTCATCCCTGAGGATTAAGATGAAATAATTTTTTTAATGTGAAACATATATAGGGTCGGGTCGAACCGACTGTTGGAAGTTAAGACAAAAAATAAATTATAAAAGTCAAGACTTTTACACAATTTTTATTGCACATAATATTTTTAAATCAATTATTAATTACTATTAATTTCATTTTTATTGAACATCTATCCTCGTTTGCGAATAAAATGCAGATGTGTTGTCAGCCGTGAGGATTCCTCTTTTCCAATAAAAAGGGTCTCCGGTTCTCTACACTCACCAAACGAAACACAACAGCATTAAGCTGCCTGCTATTTACGCTAGTATTCTGTGAGAGCGTGGTCCTTCCCCGGTCGAGCCGACCCATTCGTGTTACAACTTTTACTATTTACCAAAGAGATTTAAATATATAACTACTACTACTTAAATGTCTTTGCTATATACTGATATAGCTGTAGCATGGTTCTACCACGTATAAAATACGTATAAACAGTCGTCTTTTTCTTGATATAATTCTTAATATTTTATTATTCATTATGCCATATTTATTTACTGTCGTAAACTATCCTTTTATGCATATTACCTGTACAAAATAATTTCGATGTGTCACATCTACCAGGTGTTCAGCGACAGCTCACAATAATTTTTTAAATTAATTTAATTAAACTGGCTCTGTTAACCTCGATCGACGAGCGAGCCCTAAGCTTGCGGTAAAGATAATGGCGGTTTTACTCGCGGCACGTCATTCCTGATACTAAACATTCTTTAGAGGTTTTTGAAGCAACGCAACGTCGCAAATTTTATATCACGAGTCTGGCTCATCAGCACACACAACGAGCTTCACTGGCGAGCCACCAAGCAAGGCCTTTACTCTTCGAACTGGAACCTGCACTGGCTGCACTGCTGCTTGACGGAAGACCTAGGTAAGGGCGGTTCCAACTCAGACGGACTGCTAGGTCTACGGTCGATACTCTAATGTTTGTAAACATGACAAAAAGAGGATATTTGCGGAGTTTCTTTCGCCATTTCTTCTACGGACAAAGGAACCTCATTTTGAAACGGTAGTAACTGAGAGTAATTATTTCCTCTATCTATGCTAGATAGAGGGAATCCTAAAATAAGAATAAAATTTTTGTAATTGAGCTTTCTATGGATATGACGTTTTACGCGGTGTATCATTCTCACCTTCTTTCTTTTACAAGGTTGTTGATGTACAGAAAGCGTTGTCTATAATTTAAAGGAAGGATTTTGATTAATTCGTAATACTTATTTATATCAATGAACTTTAACAAAAGCTTAATCTGACATCTTACAACGAAAACGTAGTCGAATAATGCGAAACGCACCATTGCGGTAATTAAAAATATATCGGTTGTTGTGGTTGAATATATTGTTTTTATTTTCAAAATAAAAACAACTCAACTCGCAGCATTTGGTATTAAAGTGCAACAACACTCCAATTTTTCTATCGGACCATTTAACATAAAATGTCCTATGAACATATGATGTTAAAACAGTTCACCCAACGAAAGCTCTCGTACTAACGCCCCTATTGATCATTCCACTGATATCTTAAACCTAATGTATAAGCTTATGCGCCGCAATGTTTCAAAAACTAGGGTTTCCGTAAATTATGTAACAACTCTTGATGAAATAAAGTCCAAGCTCATAAAAATATTAGACATACAAGACCCAACACTTTTTAACAGTGGTAGAGCCAAGCGGTAGCTTTTGCTGTCGCACAGATGGGCCAGCTCGAACCGGGGTGGTACCACGAACCCACAGAATACCAGCGTGAAGTAGAGGTTTACCTCTGCGTTGCACTTGGTGAGTGCAGGTGGCCGGAGGCCAAATCCCCCTCCCCCCATCAACATTGTAGTGGAATTAAATAAAAGATTACCCCAGGAGGGTACCAGCACCCATGGAGAATCCCTCGCTGACCATCCACGACCAAACTACTTCACTCCTGAGCGTGGGTGCCCAGGCTGCCCATTCTAGGGGGGGGGGGGAGCAAAATTCCGCTCGCGACTAATGCTGCTCGGGGCAAGCGGAGCAATAAAACCAAGGCGACCCCTGTCACGATATCCGTGAATTTTTGCAACATCAGGGGACTTCATCCCAACCTAAACGCTGTCCATTACCATCTAGAGACGACGAAGCCGGCCTTGTTCTTTTTAAGCGAGACTCAGGTGTCCTCTCCGGCTGATATTTCATATCTCTCCTACCCGGGGTGCAAATTTGAACACTCCTTTGTGCCCCGGGCTGGAGTTTGCGTTTACGTCAGAGAGGACGCCTGTTTTCAACGCCTCGGCAGTCTTGAAGGTACGGAGCTGTCCATCCTATAGCTGCGTGTAGACAGCGATGACCATCCCCGCGTCTACGGGTGCCTCTATAGGTCCCATAGCGGTAATGCCGACATAGACCGACTCATCGACCACGTCCAAATGGCTGCAGACTGCGTGCTACAACAGGTCCCATCCGAAGAGATCGTGATACTCGGTGATTTTAACGCCCACCACGCTGAATGGCTTGGTTCTCGATTAACCGATCATGCGGGTAGATCTGTCTATGAATTTGCTTTGGCATATGGTCTAACACAACTGGTTACTTCGCCCACGCGGATCCCAGATGTGGAAGACCATGTACCTTCCCTGTTAGACCTTCTGCTGATCTCTCATCCGGACAGATATCAGGTCTCCGTCGATGCCCCTCTGAGCTCTTCGGACCATTGTCTGATCCGGAGTACGGTGCCACACACGCTCCAATCGCAGTTGCGATCTGCAGCTTGCCGCCGTGTTTGGCATTATAGATCAGCTATTATGCGGTCTTTTTTTGCATCCTACCCTTGGGGGCGGGTTTGCTTCTCGCTGGAAGTTCCTAGCGTTGTTGCCGATTCTGTTGCTGATGTGGTACTTCAGGTTATGGAACTTTTTATTCCATCCTCTGTGGTGCCCATCGGAGGCAGATCCCAGCCATTGTTTGGTCACTCCTGTAAAATAGCATCACGCTATAAGGAGGAGTGCTACCGGGCCTGGGCTGACGCATCAACGTCTCGGGATGTAAAAACCCGCGCACTTAAAAAGAAGTATAATTCCGCCTCTAGGTCCTTCAAAAGCGTCATTGCCAAGGCAAGGTCTGAGAACATCGGCAGAATTGGCGACAAGCTAGTTCGCCTTCCTTCGGTAGCCCGTGCATTCTGGTCTCTCGCCATGGCTGTCCAAGGGAACATCTGTCAGCCATCTCTTCCATCTCTGCACAGCGAAGACGACTCACTGGTCCATGCCACAAAGGAGAAAGCCGATCTGTTGAGCTCTCTCTTTGCGTCCAACTCAACTCTAGATGACGGGGGGAACACACCGCCGACCATCCCGCGATGTGAGTGCTCCATGCCGGATGCGCGGTTTACACAGTACTCGGTTCGCAAAGCACTTTTCTCCCTGGACGTCAGCAAGTCTAGTGGGCCAAATGGAGTCCCTCCCATTGTGCTGAAGACGTGTGCTCCGGAGTTGGCACCGGTTTTAACGCGTCTTTTCCGGTACTCCTACTGCCAAGGCGTAGTCCCGAATTCATGGAAGACAGCTTTGGTCCACCCTATCCCTAAAAAAGGCGACCGCTCAGACCCGTCCATCTACAGGCCTGTCGCCATCACCTCCTTGTTCTCCAAAATAATGCAATCCATTATAAATTGTCAGCTCATGAGGTACCTTGAGGATCACCAGCTGATTAGTGAGCACCAGTACGGTTTTCGTCGGGGTCGATCAGCTGATGATCTTCTAGTCTATCTGATTCATAGATGGGCGGAGGCAGTAGAGACCAAGGGGGAGACATTGGCCGTTAGTTTGGACATAGCGAAGGCCTTCGATCGGGTCTGGCACAAAGCGCTTCTTTCGAAGCTTCCTTCCTATGGACTTCCCGAGAAATTGTGCAAATGGATCACCAGTTTCCTGGTCAATCAAGCCTATCAACGCTGGTGTTTCACAAAGCTGCGTGCTATCACTAACACTGTTTCTCCTGCATATCAATGATATGTTGCAAATCGGTAGCATTCATTGCTATGCGGACGACAGCACTGGTGATGCCTTATATACCGGCCGTGCTAATATTTCTCGGGAAAACGTCACCGAGTACCGGGACAAACTTGTGTCTGAAGTCGAGTCTTTGCTTAACAAAGTCTCGTATTGGGAGCGACTAAATCTAGTCCAGTTCAATCACCAGAAGACACAAGTTTGCGCGTTTACTGCTAAAAAAACCCCTTTGTCGTATCTCCTCAGTTTCAAGGCACTCCCATTGCCGCCTCAGCTTGTATCGGAATCCTTGGCGTTGACATATCGAATAATGTGCAGTTTCGTTGTCACTTGGAAGGGAAGGACAAATTGGCCTCCAAAAAGTTTGGCGTGCTCAGCAGAGCGATACAGTATTTCATGCCGGCACATCGCTTGCAACTTTACAAAGCGCAAGTTCGGCCCCACATGGAATACTGTTTTCATCTCTGGGCCGGGGCACCCCAGTGCCAGCTCCTTCCACTAGACCGCTTCCAGCGCAGAGCGGTTCGAATCGTTGACTAACGAGTTCTTTCTGATCGGCTCGATACACTGGCACTGCGTAGAGATGTTGCATCTCTTTGCATATTTTATCGCATCTATCACGGGGATCGCTCTGATGAATTGTTCGGACTAATTCCAGGCGCCAAATTTCACGAACGCTCATCGCGTTAAAGTTCAAGATACCATCCTTACCATCTAAATTCTTGGCGGTCCACGACTGTACTTCGACAAGTCCGTTACAAGGGGTCGCTCAACGTCTGACGCCGGTGTTGAGCTTATGAAATATATTTTTAATGCCCGGGAGAATTCACAAGATGCCTTAGGTATTTTCTGTGACCATTCCAAGGCTTTTGATTGTGTTCATCATGAGACATTAATCAGGAAACTACAACATTACGGTGTAAAAAATTTGGCGCTTAGACTTATTACTTCAAACTTAAGTAACAGAACTCAAAAAGTAGTCATCAATGGTAAATGTTCCTATGGATCGGTAGAATCAATGGGCGTTCCTCAGGACTCGATTCTTGGCCCATTCCTGTTCTTAATCTATATTAATGACTTACCTTATCTTGTAGGGGACAACCACGATATGGTATTATTTGCTGACGATACCTCTTTAATTTTCAAACTGAAACTGCAGTCAATTAAATATGACAATGTAAATAATGCTCTATCGAAACTAGTACATTGGTTTAACGCCAACAATTTGCTCTTAAACGGCAATAAGACAAAATGTATCAAATTTACAATACCTAATGTAAAACATTCGAAAACCAATGTGCTCTTAAATGGGGAGGAGTTGAGTCTTGTGGATACCACTGTTTTTCTTGGTATTACTATTGACGCGAAATTTCAATGGGGCCCCTATATATCTAAATTAGCAAGCAGACTTAGTTCTGAAGCATATGCTGTAAGAAAGATTAGAAGTCTCACAGATGTTGAGACAGCTAGGTTAGTGTATTTTAGTTACTTTCATAGCGTAATGTCTTATGGAATTTTGCTATGGGGTAATGCGACTGATATTGAAGCTATATTTGTTTTGCAAAAGAGAGCCGTACGGGCGATTTATAATCTAAATTGTAAAGAGTCCCTCAGAGAAAAATTTAAAGAAATAAACATATTAACTTTGACATCGCAATATATTTATGAAAATGTAATGTATGTACATAAAAACATAAATAGCTTTAATAAGAATATTGGCATCGCTATATATTTATGAAAATGTAATGTATGTACATAAAAACATAAATAGCTTTAATAAGAATAAGGACCTTAAACACTAGCAACAAACATAAGCTTGTAATGCCAGTTACTAGACTCCACAGAATCAGTAATTCATTTATGGCGCAATGTATACCCTTTTACAACAAAATCCCAGAACATGTTCAAAGTTTGTCAATAAACAAGTTTAAAAGTTTTATTTAAGAAAAACTGTACAAAATGGGTTATTATAATATCAAGGAATAGATGAATGAAAATAACCCCTGGGAATAAAGTGATCGCCACCAAGCTGGTTCTATGAAAATTCTTTAAAATTGTATAAACAAAATTATTTTTAAGTGAAATTATGTTTAAAAAATAGTCCCGCTGGGTTTCTTGCTGGTTCTTCCCAGGACAGAGGTATTTTCCGAACCAGTGGTAAATAAAATAATGACTTTCAATAAGTATTATGTAATAATCCATATTGAATAAAAAACATTCTATTCTATTCTACGTTTTACTAGGAGTTTTCTTCTTCGTACAACTTCTCTGTGGAATTGTTTACCACCACAGAGAAGTTGTACGAAGTACAAAACTCACGTTACCATCCATACCATCTGGATGATTGGCGGTCCACCACTGTGCGATTTAGAAGAAGTTTTCTCCCTTAGCACAACTTCCTTGTGGAATCAATTATCACCAGCGATTTTTCCGGACCGATACGACTTAGGAACCTTCAAGAAAAGAGCTTACACCTTTCTAAAAGGCCGGCAACGCATCTGCAATTCCCCTGGTGTTGCGGTTGTTCATGGGCGGCGGTAGTCACTTACCATCGGGTGAGCCACAAGCTCGTTTGCCCCCTCATCTATAAAAAAAAAAAATTGGCTGCTGATGCTTTGGTTAGTACAATCTCGGTGGCAATGAAGAATAATCAAACGATAACTACAATTCCTGTTACAAAACGCTGTATCCAGCCATGGATAACACCTGGAGTATTGCGATGTCTTCGAAATCGAGATAAATTACATTATAAGTTAAAAAGAATCCTGATAATCAAATTTTAAAAATAAATTATACACGCTACAGAAATTATTGTCACAAACTTGACCGGAGGCTTAAAAATATTTATGAAAGGAAAATGCAATGCAAAAAACAATCCGAAAATTCTATGGAAAAATATTAAATCAATTTGCTATGTTAATAATGAAAACTTGCGACACACATAAAGTTACAACTATTGCGTCTGCCCCTGTAGAATCTGTTAATCTTATTGAAGATAATTTTTCCAGTATAGGCAGAAACTTGGCTGAAAACCTAAAAAAACTCTTCCCGTCCTATAGTAAATAATTCATCATCATCATTACAGCCTTTCATAAGTCCACTGCTGAACATAGGCCTCCCCCAATAGTAAATAATTACATAAATAAAATGCCAACCCCGATGAATTCTTTTGCTCTCTTAGATACCGATCCGTTGGAAGTAAATTCAATCATTAGCAACCTCTCCAATAACGCTGCCCAAGGATGGGATACATTTATTAAAATGGCCAGATATACCCTTACACCTATAATTTGTATGTATATATATATTTACAATCTTTGCTTTAAAAGTGGCCGACTTCCCACAACATTTTAAAGGGCATTAGTAACCCCCATACATAAAAGTGGAAGTAAAGATGATGTCGACAACTACAGGCCAATTTCTGTGCTATTAGTACTATCCAAAATACTGGAGAAGCTAATAAACAATAGATTGAAAAAATATCTCACAGATAACGACCTGCTCTCTAAAAATCAATTTGGTTTTAGAAATGGAATTTCTACTCACGATGCTGTGTTAGCATTAACTGAAGAAATAAGCACTTGGACTCTGGTAACAAATGTCTTGGAGTTTTTTGGGATTTGGCCAAGGCGTTCGACACCGTTTCTATTCCTATCCTGTTAGACAAACTATATAAATATGGTATAAGAGGTCTGCCTCATGTGCTTCTATCAGATTATCTCACTGAAATCTTAGCCGTCCATCAAATATCTCTAATGGTGTTCCTCAAGGTAGCGTATTCGGGTCTACTTTATTTCTAATCTATGTCAACGATTTATGCAATTTAAGCCTACAAAATTGTCAAATATATACCTGTGCAGATGACACTGCTCTCATTTTTAATGCAAAATCATGGGAAAATGTAAGGGTTATCGCCGACTCCGGAATTCACCACATATCTAACTGGCTAAGATCGAACCTTCTGACCCTAAATATTAATAAAATTAGTTTTGAAGTTTTATAAATTTTATTGCTATTAAAAATATAAAGGCGCTTTCATTATTTTCTTTAGCCCTTGATAGAAATAGGGCAAATAATGTACCATACAGCCTATATCGATTTTATACTTTGTTTAATCGATTTAATTTTGGTTGGTTTTTTTCATAAAACTAAATAAAACGCTCATGAGGCGAGTACTTTGGGATTTTTTCAACTATTACCTATATGATTATTTTTTGACTACATTATAAAAACAAAAAAACATGTGTGCACGCGGTAGGAGTGAAACCATGAAATGAAATGAAATATAATCTTAACAGTGGTAGAGCCACGCGGTAGCTTTTGCTGTCGCGCAGATGGGCCGGCTCGAACCGGGGTGGTACCACGACCTCACAGAATACCAGCGTGAAGTAGAGGTTTACCTCTGCGTTTCGCTTGGTGAGTGCAGGTGGCCGGAGGCCCTTTTTACTCACAGGTGACAACGCATCTGCATTTTGATTCGCAAACGAGGATATATGTAGATGTCTATGGGCCGCAGCAACCACTTACCATCAGGTGGACTGTGTGCTCGTTTGTCACCCTTATCCTATAAAAAAAAATAAAAAAATAAAACATAAACATATCAGAGCAAATTATTTATTTAATTTGATAATTTTCAACCACAAGTACGGCATAAAATATAACATAAAAGTTTAATTTTTTGGCAAATAAATGTATGAAATCGTGGATTATTAAGAATGGTTTGGATATGATAATTTTATTCAATATAATTAATTTTATTTGTTTGATAATAAATTTGTAATTTTTTTAATTCTTTATTTTAACATTTAAAAGTTATATTCTTTTTTTTTCATCTTTTTTAAAATTTTGATGTAATTTTTCCAGTAAATCAGATGATACGAGTGTACTTACTTTCATATTTAACATAGTAAAAAGAGACCAAAGATGATCACTTGTTATTAAATCTCTACGCATAAATTACACGTATGATCTTTCAATGCGTTGTTGTGGTAGTGTAAGAACTACTACCCCATATCGTACCGTGGTTCTCGTGTGAGACACAGAGGGAAACTGAAACATTGGACGGGCAGCAGCATTTTCCTGATATGAACCGAAAACTGGGCTTGCCAACCCGTTTACCGTGCAAGTGTGGCAACTATTGCAAAAATCTCCCCTTTGAGGCATCTATGGCAGAGGCCTATGTTCAGCAGTGGAATTTAAATTTAAATTCTTATTTAAATTTAAATTGTTATTTAAATTTGTAATGAATAAATAAATAAATAATACTGGCCCGTTACTCTTCAAATCGGATCCCTGCAGTGGCCCCACTCACTGCTACTTGGCGGAAGAAATAGGTAAGGGCGGTGCCAAAGCAGTTGGATAACAATGGGCTGACTTAATACCAACTGGTATTCATTTATATAAAATTATACTAACTATTTTTGTCATTTTCTGTCATAATAGGCAGCAATCGAATTTTTGAAACTTATGGTCATTTTTTAAAATATTTGGTATTATTTTCACTGGAAAATATTAGAAAATAATAGGTAATTGGTGTCCACATAAAGAAAAAGTTAGCAATGAGGACAACCACGACTTTTTCTGCCATCAGGGCGGCGCCACTAGAAAGTGAGGTATAATATTTAACAGATTTCATAGCAGGGAAATTAATTTGTTCGGACAATGTTAAAGTTATTGTTTCTTTTTGTACTATTACCTATACTTTATAGTAATAACATTAAAAATAAATAAACCAAACCACAGATATTCATACAAGTAGAAAATTAAAGAAAAAGTTAAAGAGCAAACCACTGACGCATTGTTTTATGTATTAATATAATACTCTAGAAACTGAAAAACTTTTATTAAAAAACAACGTCTCAATTCAATTACATTGTGTAACAAAAAACTGTACCTCGGTGTCAATTAGCGACATCTGGTGAGCAGAAAATTATTAGCTCTCATTTGGTGCAAACCGTTTTTAAAGCTGTGCTGAAATTTTCTATAACAAAGTGTATTTTAATTGTATTTTTTCTACTTATTATAAGCCAGTGTTTGACCACAATCCCACCTGGTGGTAAGTGGTGATGAAGCCCTAGATGGTAAAACGCACTGTCTTAGCGTTATAAAAGCCTAATATTATTTATTACCTATTATATTGCACTCTTGCCTTAAAGACGTCCAGATTGTATTCGGACTGCAAGATAGACGCCGTCAAATTATTCCACTCCTTTGCTGTACGCATTACAAAAAACAAAGCAACCCTGTGTGGAACATAGACAGCAAAGGGGTGAAGACCTGCGCCTGTGCTCGAGGCTAAAAATGCCTTTATATATTATAAACTCCCAAAATTTTAATTTAACTACACTACTACTACTATGTGATTTAAGCGTGTCTAAGAAATGTATTATATTTAATAAAATAATAATTACGGATTTTATCGCGTTTAATTTGACCATGGGTTGCAGTAAAGCACCCGAAACGTTGGAAATTAAGTCCGTAAATACGAGTATAGTTTTATTCAATGTGTGGTATTCGCGTAAATATAAGAAATCATAATTTATTATATTTTTAACACTAATTTATACAATATTGTAATTATTATGCTATTGCAAATTGTTATTTATATTGCGACATACGTTACTATTATTATTGTCTTTTACATTAAAAGCTACATAATCTATATTTTTATACTTTTGAACTGTTTCTATCGATGTATTTGGGGGCACCCAACCACCGAAAGCTTTCTCGAACTCTTTGGCTACAGCTACAGTTAAATGGTCATTGTGCCTTCCTGAAACTATCTGCATTCCCACTGGTAGTCCGTGATCGGTGAGTCCCAAAGGGCACGCTGTAACGGGCAAACCTAAAGCGTTGAATATGGTCAAATATCCACAGTTCAAGAACTTGTAAAATATCTTGTAGTGCACGTGAGCTGGGTTCGGGTATGTTGGGTAGAATAAAACTGCGTTTTCAGATAAAGCTTTCTGAAACCAAAAGCATAAAATATTTCTAAATATTTTCTTATTTTAATTATACAATATAATATATATATAATATAATACTATAGCTATTATTTATTCTGTGACTATAGGTACTTTAATATTTAAATTTGTCCAACAAGGCTAAAAATTAAAAATTAAGTATTCTTGTAAGTTAAATTGAATAAAATTATTATTTTCTATTGTTTTATCCTGTCCTGTTCAGTTCTGTTCTGTTAAATTTCTATTCTATCCCAAACGTTTTCAAGCTACTGAACTTGAAAGGATACGGTATCAACATCGACGGGACATCAGTCGCCTTCGTTTTACCACAGAATAAACAATAGTTAAAAGAACAGAAGGATCACTCGCTGATAGCAAACTTGCGAGTTTAAACTTAGTTACAACGTCGCTAATGTATATATATAATACTTTGCCCGCCTTGGAAGTAACCGTGAAATTAGCCTACCGTTTATTTCGTCGAAAAAAAAAAAACTATGTGGCGCGCGTATTAAATAAAAAAAATTCACCTTCGTCCGCGTGCGAGTGTCTGTATCACTCAGCCCGTTACACGCATATTAACTCTCACATTGAACAATATGGCTGACCTCTTAAGACATGCAGAAAGTCGATGGATGCAAGTGGCTTAGGAGCGTGCTGAGCGGCATTTCTTGGGGGAGGCCAATGTTTAGCAGTGGACTTATAGGCATGTAATGAGATCTACCAGGTTGGCTATACCCTCATCTATTGGAGCCATGAGATATTTTTGAAATTTCTCATAGTCGCCTCTTACGACACCTACAGCTAAAAAGAGCTGATGATCATCAAACGACTGGACAGACTTTCTTGAATTATCGCCAAAACATTCTAGAATAAAACACCTTTTAAATGTAAAAAAATAAATAATCAAAATCGATTCATCTTTTTAGGAGCTATGATGCTATAGATAGATAAACAGATACACAGATACGTAGATACACACTAACAACTTATAACATCCCTCTGTTCGTCAGGGGTTTAAAAATATGGTGATGGATTTTCTTACGCTACTACCACGCGGAAGTTTACTTTTGTAATTTAATCTACCGTTACAGCCTAATAAAGTCCACTGCTGAACATAGGCCTCCCTCATTGCTTCAGAGGGGGATATTTGCCATAGTTGCCAGTTGGGTTGGCAACCGCAGTTTTTTATTGACTGATTTGTTTCCCTCTGTCGCCTCTTACGACACCCACGGGATGATATGGGGTAGTGGTTATTTAGTGTAGGTTATTCTTACATCGCCGTGTATGGCAGTGTAAGAATAACCTACATTAATTTAATTTTGATTCACATTGATTTAATATAGTTCTACCTAATTTCTCCGCCTTTATCAGTTGACTGCTGTACATGGACCTCTTCTGTTGTAGGAAGCATGTTCCGTAAGCACCACGTTTGGTAAGACGTGAGAGTTTATACTGGATATACTGTCTACTTTATCCTGGTGGTAGGTTATAAATATGACGAACGTACAAAATAGAACTTACTTGAAAATCAGTCTTGATCTCTTCAAACATTGCAAGCAATTTTTTATAATATCCCGATGGTAAAGCATCAAGGAACTTTTTTACCGGGCCGTACAATACGCACGTTAAGTTATGTCTTGAAAATCCTAATAGTTTCTTTACCACTTCTGGCCAAGTGGATATCCAAAATTCTCGCCTTTCTGGATCGGTGTAGATGTTACGGACATGGTCTATTTTGAAAAGAACTCTAATACTGATTTCCCACATGTGTTCTATGTTCTTTATTTTTAGCTGTAAAAAAATCACTTTAATTAGCCACATATATTTCATAAAATTCTTTAGTGAAAGAGATTTTTGCGCTTTCTTGTTCAGAATAAGTTTCACAGCATGGAGCACACTCCACATAGAGACACCTAGCATAGAAACAGCTTCGTCGGAGAGGCTTCTTACGTTCTCTCCAATATCCAGAATTAACTGATTTATCAGGAGTTCGGATAAAAAGAAGAACATTATGACGTGATGCATAATTTTACATCGTCTTTGAGCAGCATGACTAGGGTAACAAACAACCACACAAGCCCAACGATGATAAATTGATGCTGTTGCCCTGAATACTAAGATGGAATACCTCTTTATCAGTAAAATGGTTTTTTAGTTCTCTACACTCACTATACAAGACACAGCTGCATTAATTTGTTGTTTCGCTAGTATTCGATGTGAGCGTGGTCCTTCTCCGGTCGAGCCAACGCATTCGTGTTGCAACAATAGTTTACTTGTAGCGTTACTATACTATATAGGTGTGATTAAATTGGTTGTATTACCCATAAAACCGGAACACAACATTGGATGTTCTGTTGCTTGTCAACGGAAATTGTTGAAACCAACCCAGACGGATGTCTAGACAAAAACGAAGTTAGATATAAGTTAAAAGATGATAAAATAAGATATGTATTTACTTATAGTACCTGCGAGTACAGTGACCTATTAACTTCAAAAGCTTAATGTATCATTTCCATACTCCAGTTGCCAATCAATGATCATATTCCATTTTGTAATTGCTTAGATTTATTTAACACCAGCAATCCGCCTCGGCTTCTTTGGAGATCGAAAACGGTGTCAACCTATCAGCCCGACTGCATAGCATGGGCGGGGGACAATTTTATCCTCGGGGAAAGGAGAAAATGTTTATCCCCTCGCTTAGTTTTATCCGCCCTTAGAGCATGGGCACACCGGTGGATATAATATCCACAGTAGATAAATTGGGAGATAGACTTAGATAGATTTTTTTGTATGAATATAAACTTCAACGCACGTCCAATGAACTAGGATGAAATTGAAAATCTTTAACAGTGGTAGAGCCACGCGGCAGCCTTTGCTGTCGCACGGATGGGCCGGCTCGAACCGGGGTGGTACTACGACCTCAAAGAATACCAGCGTGAAGTAGAGGTTCACCTCTGCGTTTCGCTTGGTGAGTGCAGGTGGCCGGAGGCCCTTTTTACAGGAAATGAGGCATTCCATCTTAGTCCTCATGGGTGACAATGCATCTGCATTTTGATTTGTAATAGAGGATAGATGTAGATGTCTATGGGCCGCAGCAACCACTTACCATCAGGTGGTACTGTGTGCTCGTTTGTCACCCTTATCCTATAAAAAAATAATAATCGGGGGATAAAATGTTTCTCCCCCGCCCATGCTAACCGGGCAGTTCTAATTGTGAATTTAAATCCATTCAGGGACACACTCAACATACACAAAAAATTTCATCAAAATTTGTCGAAATATTTTCGTGTTTTTGCGAAACTAACTATCGCACGAAAACTTATTTTCTATATATTTCAATGTTTTGTATTATTATACCTATGTGTTTACCTCTTCAACTTCGACATTGTATGTATGTCTTATATAGCTTTTAGCTTTCTCCATTGCTTTTTGTACTTCAGAACCTATTCTGTCGGTAACATCGCTTCCTTCTCCAGTCATGTAATAGAATTTTATTTTTCTAAAATCTATCTGTAAAGTAAAATAAAATATTTCAGTGGCTTTGAAAATTGCTTAACTACAATTAAAGTATAAATCCTAGAGAGACATTTGAGGTTTCCGTATAAAATTATTAGGATATAAGTACTGTTATTCATAAATTATAGGTAAGGTTAGAACCGGACCTTGTAGTAACCATAATTACTATGTCAGCTGATACAGACGAAGTTGTGTTCATTCATATCGGTCCAAATGAGATTCGTTTTAAACGAGGTTGCGGTATCAAAAGCGGAATCGCTTGCTAAGAGTTCATAGAAGGCTTCCTGATTTAAAGAACTGCTATGAAACATGGCACTCGTTTAGAGCCCAGCTCTTTAATCATCGAAGCCGACAACCTTGATTCTGGTGGGGTTTGTATTTCTTTTATGTTATAAATTATCAATATATACTCATATTATTTTTAGAAACACTTCTTTATTTTATTTTTTGACCCGCTGCAAATTCAGTTATTATGTTCTTAGTGGAGCCGGTGCCATCAAGGAATTAAAAGGTGTACAAACCAAAAGCCTAGTCAAACTTACACAATTTTATTTAAGGTAATTTATAGAATCAAGAGTTATTAAATATATTAGGACGTTAGTCTTCGGCTGTTTTTCCTAATGACGCCTTGTTTAGATGATCATTTTTATCAAAATTTTTAAAGTCTTCCTACTGTTGTAGTAGTTTGTAATAACAACGGTCTGCTATGACATAAATACGACTTTAAGATAGAATTGTTTATACAAATAATATCATAACTGACTGAATAATTAATTTAGGGCCAATGTGGAAGTGACCGATATTAAAACGGTATTAAAATTAGGATAATTGATTAAATATTGCCGAAAATATTGCTTTTTTTAAACATTATTAATAAGTTGAATTGAAAAATTGCATTTTTGGAATCACATAAAAAGCGAAAATATAGACCATATCTTATATTTTCTCCAGAGTCGACTATTTTGTAGTGTATTTTAAATATATATGATATTTTATTACTAGAAATTGTTCTATCAGGTATTCTGAAAATTGTCGTCAGAATTAAGAGTTATAGATTGGTCGTTAGTGAAGTATTTTAATCTGTATCGATTGTTGGAATCGCCGCAGTTGTTACATAACCCAGCGATCAGTGCTTCGTTTGCTGAAGTATTGGGTTTAACAATTACTCGTAAATACAAGGTTCTATTGCTTTTAGGTTTGAATGTAATATATTAAATTTTTCACGATGACACTCATCCGTTTTTCGGATCCGGAAAAGAATACCACCAATACCATATAAGCAAATGAGAGCCTTGTAGTCGTGTCTGATTAAACAGTTTACATTATTTTATATTCATTACGTAACTCAATTAATTACAGCATATCGAAAGTCCACTCTAGAACCTAGAATATAGGTTTCTCCATAGATTGCCTCTTAGGGAGGAATTTGCCATAGTTGAAATGAAATGAAAGTTGAAATGAAACAAAATGAAATGCAAGTTTAAGGTAGAGACAGACTGATCCCACGTACGTAATGTATGCAACGCATTATGACGTCTGCACTCTTGATTTTGTATGAAAAACTATGCATCTAAGCGTCCGATGCAACGTCGATCTGCGACACTGACCTCTATATATGGACTGGCTATAAACGTGACACAATGAAGAGATTTGTTTTTCGTCATTTTGCTCGCAGTTGTTCGCAGAAGTGAACGTCCACGGAACTAATAATAGTGATAAGACAGTGTGAAAGAATATATCGATAAGAATTCTATACCTAGGCCTACCCGTAAGATCCATTCTATTTATGTATTATATTAATATAATGCCATACAATAAATAAATGTATCAATTAATACCTAAGCCCTAGACGCAAGCTTTTTACTTTATATAAAACAAGAATCAACGCTGCGTTAATCTATCAACGTTTTTATTCCTAACTATAGAACGGATTTTGTTCCGGGTTTCAAATGAGAAAATGCCTATCTCCATTGCAGGGGCAAGAACGGATTATGTCGGACTTGCACCTACTAAAACCCCATGATATTCCACCTTCACCACACTTTGACAGGGCCACGGAAATGCTTTCAAGCACATCTGTGGCCCCACCAGTGAGGACCCCTCCTTATTTGAGGACTTCCCTCCCCGACTTCCCGAGCCCGATATGTGGAGGCCATGGAACTAAGAAAAAACGAGCACTCGGAAGCACCAAGTGGTACAGTTCCGCTAAAGTCGCGGAGGATAAACGAGTGGCGCATTACCATACCAACAAGCGTCTTCCCTTGTGATACTACTTCGGCTGCAGCGATATAGAGAGAGGACTTTCCTCCCGCAGCCGCAGCTCACTAACACACATCCAAGGGCTCGACAAGCCCACTCAGAGTAGCCACCTTGGGCCAGCCACGTGAGTCGCCCTACGTTTACCAAACCACGGCAACTAACATCCCCCCCTCCCTCCCCCCGTTCTCATGTCCAATAAAACAGTCGTCTGTGAAGTGTTGAGAATAAAGAAAATCATTTTGTTTCGGATGCCAATTCACAATATATGTGTTTTAGCCATAATTTTAGTCTAGGTTCTAGTTCTTGGTAGGTTGGTTGTGAACAGATATGAGTAGAAAAGAACATCGATAAATATTATAGACAAGAAATCAACAACCCTATTGAATTTTATTCTTTATCAAAACTCAGTAATATAAAGACAAAAAAGTTGGTAATTACGATATTAAGATTAGTGACAAATTTTTAAGTACCTATATTATCAAATAGTTTTAATTTGCTTAATATTAGATGCATATTCACTTACTTGGGAAACGGGAGCTCAAAGAAAATATTGATATAAAATTTCCTAACTGCGTGGTTTCTACGTGGCTGCTGTGTTTCGTTTGATGGGTGTAGAGAATCGGATAACCTTTTTACTGGAAACGAGGCCTTCCATCTTAGTCATCACGGCTGACAACGCATCTGCATTTTATTCGCAAACGAGGATAGATGAAGATATCTATAGGCCACAGCAACCACTTACCATCAGGTGGACTGTGTGCTCGCTTGTCACCTTTATCCTATAAAAAAAATAAAGACTGCTGAATTTTTTTATAGAATATGGGTGACAAACAAGCACACATTCCACCTGATGGCAAGCGAATGTTGTGGGATAGACATCTACATTTATGCTCAATTAAGAATCAAAATGCAGATGCGTTGTCACCCCTGGGAGTTGGAATGCCACGTTTCCAGTAAAAAGGGTCTCCGTTTCTCTACACTCACCATACGAAACGCAGCAGCATTAAGCTGCTATTTTACGCTGGTATTCTGTGAGAGCGTGGTCCCACCCCGGACGAGCCGACGCATTGGTGCTGCAACCACAATATAGCTACAGCATGGCTCTACCACGTATGATTCTGGCAACTCTTCCTATAAGCGGGGCGACATCAGAGATATCATTTTATACGCTATGGCATGTAAAAACTTGGTTGAGAGCAAACATGTTAGAAGAGAGGCTGACAGGTTTCGTTCTTCTAAATATTCATCCAGAGATAGCCCCAGACGTCTCAAATATTATTACCCGATTTGCCAATAAAAATTGAAGACTTCCATTTACTTTATAATGTGTGCAATAAAATTGTGTATTTTGCAATAAAGTCTAATTTACTCGACATATTTTATTATTAGTGACCCCCTCCAAAATTTCAGGCTGCGACTGTGCCTGTCTGAGTGTGATCTCTGTAATCATATATTCTTGCCGGTTTACCGTCCCATCAGACTATGAGAGTGAGGGAATAAAGAGTGCATATCATGTGCTTGCGCACACATTCGTGAACCATAATCCTCCCCTGCGACACTAAAATATATTCGTATATATATTTAAGAAGGGGAATTCATTACGTTCTAATTTTTCAAGAGATTCAAAAAACTGAATGTCTTTAAATGTTATGGGAAAATAGTTTTCAATTTTACCCACTGCGAGTCTTTCTCTGGTACCAATAGACTTCCGTAAATGTGTATTTTATTTTTTTATATCAATAATTTTATAAATCTCCTCAAATTACAATTTTGTCATACAAGAGTAAAGAAAAAATCGTTCGTCATCATTTTCCAGTTCCTTAACTCATGTATGATATTCTCCAAACTCCTCTCTTTGTTTATTTATTTCATGTACCGAATATCTTCGCTTATTAACTTTTTTCTTTTTTTTATGGTGTGGATATATTCCTTTATGAACATCAGAGTAAGTCATTCTCAAACTTACACCCAGAATCAGAAAACATGTTATAAGTTTGTACTCGCGCGTTTACTAAGAAGTGACAAGAGTGTCTGACGCCAAACGTACGTTGCATACGTAGGTCAAGTTTCTACACCAACGTGGGAGCGTTGCATCGCATACGTTGGGTACGTGGGATCAGTCCGTTTCCCCAAGTATAGTTTCTAACATATTCTTAAATTAGTAGAAGTTTAAGGACTTTTTTTTAAGTATAAACATAGTTGTGGTAGAAGGTTATATTCAACAAAATGTGTGTGTGTGTGTGTGTGTGTGTGTGTGTGTGTGTGTGTGTGTTTGCAATATTTTTTCAATAAAAGGTGTAATATGTATAACTGCCTGACAGAAATCAGCTCACATAATGAATACAAAGTTACAAAGAGCTAGTGGAGTACCTGCAAATATCTAGTTACAGAAATATCTATGTATGTAGTAAACATAGGAAGATGCTGCTTCCCATCTCTTGTTTTAGTTTCTCTCTACTACACGGCAACGTTTTAGCTTCGAAAAAGAAGAATAAAAATTCCTTATACTTAGCTTATTTTATGACTTACGGGCTTATCGAATGGGATCTCCGGGGAGCTTGGTTGTTTCAAAACTTTTAAAAGTAGCGGCAGATCTTCGGCATAGCGAGTTATTGGACCAAGTGCAAAATATTGTTCAAAATCAGGATCCAAGCTGTCTGGTACATGTCCTGCAAAGAGAACTACTTAGTGTAAAATGTTCACTGAAAATGTTATTTAATGTACATATTTTTTTACCATAATTTCCTTAATATGCCGCACATTTTAAAATTTGGCGAAACCGTTATTAGTAAAATGGCAGCTAAATGTTGCTGTGTTTCGTAAGGTGAGTGTAGAGAACCTGAGACCCATTTTAGTGGAAACGGTCTCAGGATTTACAACGCATCTGCATTTGGATTCTTAATCGAGGATAAATGTAGATGTCTATGGGCCACAGCATCCACTTATCATCAGGTGGACTGTGTGCTCGTTTATCACCCCAATAAAAAATATTCTCCGAAACGTACTCTAATGAGGAGTATTCGAATGTGTCGATGTGTCTGGGTAGAAGTTACAAACGATAAACAGACAAGTGAATCCTAGGGCTAACAGAGGTAAAAGTCGTAATCCCTAGATAGTTGTAATATCTATTGTGTGCCATGTATGTTTCCGCATTTAATTATATATTTTTTTATTTCTTTTAGGAGATTTATTTATTTATTTTCTGTAAAGGATCACATGAACAGAATCACAAAATTACGATACCTAAGAGCACCCTCACTGATCGGACAAGGTTTTCTTACATATTGTTATATACAAGCTCCGTACAACCACACGACACGATACGGCGTTGTAGCGTTTACAGCTTTGGTCTCTCCCCGGACTGCACACCTCGTACGGCGAAAGATTACGTCTTCCCCATATGCTAATGTAAAAGGAAGATTCTATTTAAAGAAGGTTTTTCTGACAGAAAATCGATTTTCATCCATAATTAGAGCATATAAAATGTCCATTGCTGAACCTAATAGATTTCCCAATAGGGGGACAGTCTTCCACAGTTGCTGCCTACCATTCTCCTGAAGTTTATTTTTTTTTTTATTTTTATACTAGTTTTTCATTTATTACATTGTCATTCGTAGCAAATCAAAATAAAGCGATACTAAAGATAACCATTTTTTTACGTTATTTAACGATAGTTTGAGTTAAAAGTTACCTTCAATAGATAATAATTTAGGCGAAGGTTTATGTCCATATATTCCAGTAAACATAGCGGGAAGCCGCAATGATCCTGCAATATCCGATCCCACCCCCATAATAGATGCAGCTGATGAGATAAGCGCAGCCTGGAATTTTAAAGATTATTTTATAAATTATATAATATATTATTAGAAGATATAGTATTTGATTTAAAATATATAACCTAGCTAGCTTTCGCTCGTGGAAGTCTGAAAACAACATCAGTCTGAAAAATCACAGCCCATGTTCACCTTTTAGTTTTTACCCGAGACTACGTAAGCGTAGGACTCGAAAATAATATTTTTGTTACTACAATCCAAGATTGAATATTGTCGTTTATTGCCTACGTACGAAACTTTATGGAAATTCTTTACGTAGTTTTTGTGTGAATTGTGAATACGCAGACTGGCAGACAGACAGTCAGATAGATATACAGACAGATCGACAGACTGACATAAATTCTAAAATCTATTAATTTGGCTTCACTATCCATTTAGTCCCCTAGATATGTTTTTTCGTTATTATAATGTGTGTGCTATATTTGTCATGATATGTATACTCGTACATATAATAATAAATAATGCAATGATAGATAACGAACATTTTTCGAACATATTCAAATCAAATGAAATAATAATAATTAATAAAATTAAAAAAAATGCTTTAAAATTGTATTCATGCTTTAGATTATGTGATACCTACGATCAAAAAGAACTCACTTCACCACCCGAAGATCCACCAGCTGTACATTTTAAATTATACGGATTTAAAGTCAGTCCAGTGACATTGTTGTAGGTCTCCCAGTTCATACATAGTTGGGGCGTATTCGTCACGGCTATTGGAATGGCTCCGGCTGCTTTAGCTAGCTTAATAATTTCCGCGTCTTTCTTTGCGGGATTTCTAAAATCACAGTCCGTACCGGAGTCATTGCTCATACCTGAAAGTAAAGGATAACATAATTATAATAATGTATATTCAGTAGCGGATTCAAAGGATAGTCAGGGGAGTATGTGAAAATAAGACGAAGTGATACACTGCACAAAATACGAGTACATAGTTATTATTTATTTAAACTTTTATGCACAAAAAATAATATCATGCCGGACTTAATGCCTTAAGTCATTCTCTCCCAGTCGACCATTAGGCAAAGCAGAGATAAACATGTGGGAGGTATATATATATATGTTAATAAATAATAATAAAAAAAAGGCCTTAAGCGCAAAACGCGTAGGTATGTTCTACTAGCGCCTAAAAATCAAGATTCCAACGTTTTGTCGCATAAAATCGTATCTAACAATCATATTGAACATAGAAATGATATAAAAAGCACATTGTCAGAAAGATAAATGATTGTTGAACTTATTAATATTTTTTTTAATCGATAAATTGCTATTTTTACATAAAAAGGTGGTTTTAGTAGCTTAAGGTATAGATTTATCAAGTCAAGATAATTTTTGAAAATATCATTTGTTCAATCTATATTTTAATCTCTTCATCTATCATGTGGGAAGCCATGGAATGTAAATGGCAGTTTAATTTTGTTTTTTATCACTATAATTAATTTTTTTCGGCTGCGATACGTCGAAATTTTCGGTATTTTAGCAGCCTTGTATTAATTTATTTTATTAAATAGTCTGTCTCACTCACTTTGGCGTCAACTCCCGTCGTGAGTGGATACTGTATCGGTTGTTTGCAGCAGCTTAATAAGATCGCTGTACAAACACAAAATATTCGAAAAACCAAATTTCATACATACTTGATTATCAGAGATTTTTATACAATATTTTAAAAGCACAGAATAAATTATAGTAGTACGTACTAAAAGTTAGTAGGATGTATATATTTATACTTAAATACGTCTATGACTTTATGGAGTGACCTTAATGCTGATATGATGATCATATGAGCATTATGAGTCGTGTACTTTTGGTTTTTGTTAAACTTTTCTTTAAATTGAAGTTTTACATACAATTATTGGAAAATTGGAAGTATAATAAGGTTATTAGTAAAAACTTATGTATATTTAATCTACTTTAAAAAAATCCGTATAATCATGTTATGCGTAATTTCTTTAATGCGCTTAGAGCATGCACAATTAGATTTACCAGTAGTTTATTTATTCTATAGTGCAATCATTATATGTACGTGACGCGAGTTGGCGCGCCGTGAAAGTCTAACTCGATTAAAAACATCAGTTCAGAGTAACTTATTTTAGACGAACATCTCTGTCTTTATAGATTTAATTTGGTATATTCCATAATATGGTCCGATTACTACGCGTTCCATATCGATGTTCATGTTTGAAATTAAAGGAAAGTAGGTAGGTTTTGGCATTGTTATTACTATGTCTTACATTAATAAAAAAATTAAAAGTTTCTTTTATTATTTTAAGTTATTACTCTTCAATACTTTGAAATATGATCGCCACCATGCTGGTTCTATGAAAATTCATTTAAAATTGTATAAACAAAATTATTATTAAGTGAAATTATGTTTAAAAAAAAGGCCCGCTGGGTTTCTTGCTGGTTCTTCCCAGGACAGAGGTATTTTCCGAACCAGTGGTAAATAAAATAATGACTTTCAATAAGTATTATGTAATAATCCATATTGAATAAAAATCTTTCTATTCTATTCTATTCTATGAGATAATATATGTGTATACCTAACATGTGAAATGGCAAACAAATTCTAACGACTTAACAATAACAAATTTTTTTTTATAGGAGAGGGGGCAAACGAGCATGCGGCTCACCTGATGGTAAGTGACTACCGCCGCCCATGAACAACTGCAACACCAGGGGAATCGCAGATGCGTTGCCGGCCTTTTAAAAAGGAGTACGCTCTTTTCTTGAAGGTCCCTAAGTCGTATCGGTCCGGAAAAATCGCTGATGGTAATCGATTCCACAAGGAGGTCGTGCGAGGAAGAAAACATCTTCTAAATCGCACAGTGGTGGACCGCCAATCATCCAGATGGTGTGGATGGTATCGGGAGTTCTGCCGCGATGTGCGTTCGTGAAATTTGGCGGCTGGGATTAATCCGAACAATTCCTCAGAGCACTCCCCATGGTAGATGCGAAAGAAAATGCAAAGGGATGCAACATCTCTTCGCAGTGCCAATGAATCGAGCCGAACGGAAAGGGCTCGGTCGTCGACGATTCGCGCAGCTCTGCGTTGGATGCGGTCAAGTGGAAGGAGCTGGCACTGGGGAGCCCCTGCCCAGAGATGGGAACAGTATTCCATGTGAGGCCGAACTTGCGCCTTGTAAAGTTGCAGGCGGTGTGCCGGCATGAAATACTGTCCCGCTCTGCTGAGCACGCCAAGCTTTTTAGAGGCCAATTTGGCCTTCCCTTCCAAGTGACCACGAAACTGCACGTCACTCGATATGTCGACTCCGAGGATACCGATACTGGCTGAGGCAAGAAGGGGAGTGCCTTGAAACTGAGGAGATACGACAAAGGGGTTCTTTTTAGCGGTAAACGCGCAAACTTGTGTCTTCTGAGGATTAAACTGGACTAGATTTAGTCGCCCCCAATCCGAGACTGCTCAGCAAACACTCGACTTCAGACACAAGTTTGTTCCGGTACTCAGCGACATTTTCCCGAGAAATATTGGCACGGCCGGTGTATAGAGCATCACCAGTGCTGTTATCCGCATAGCAATGAATGTTACCAGTTAGCAACATATCATTGATATGCAGAAGAAACAGCGTTGGTGATAGCACACAGCCTTGTGGAACACCAGCGTTAATAGGCTTGTAGTCAGAGCATGCACCGTCTACAACGACCTTGATGCTCCGATCTGCAAGGAAGCTGGTGATCCAATTGCACAATTTCTCGGGAAGCCCATAGGAAGGGAGCTTCGAAAGAAGCGCGGCCTTCGCAATGTCCAGACTAACGGCCAACGCCTCCCCCTTGGACTCTACTGCCTCCGCCCATCTATGGGTCAGGTAGACCAGAAGATCACCAGCTGATCGACCCCGACGAAAACCGTATTGGCGGTCACTAATCAGCTGGTGATCCTCAAGGTACCGGATGAGCTGGCAGTTAATAATGGATTCCATTATTTTGGAGTACAAGGAGGTGATCGCGATAGGCCTATAGTTGGATGGGTCTGAGCGGTCGCCTTTTTTAGGGATCGGGTGGATAAAAGCTGTCTTCCATGAATTCGGGACTACGCCTTGGGAGTAGGAGTACAAGAAAAGACGCGGTAGGACCGGTGCCAACTCTGGAGCACACGTCCTCAGCACAATTGGGGGGATTCCGTCAGGCCCACTCGACTTCTGGATGTCCAGGGAGAGCAGTGCTTTGTGAACCGAGCGCTTTGAGAACAGCACATCCGACATGGAGCACTCACACCGCGGGATGGTCGGCGGTGTTTTCCCCCCGTCATCAAGAGTCGAGTTGGACGCAAAAAGGGAGCCTAAAAGGTCGGCTTTGTCTTTTGCGTCATGGGCCAGTGAGTCATCCTCCCTGTGCAGAGATGGTAGTGATGGCTTACAGAAATTCCCTTGGACAGCCTTGGCGAGAGACCAGAATGCACGGGTTCCCGAAGGAAGGCGAACTAGTTTCTCGCCAATTACAGAGAGACACTTTTATATAATATAAAAGTGTCTTTCTGTAATATTGAAATAACTTTTTTATATTAGGCTCAGGAGGTCCTCATGCCAAAATTCAAATGTTATAATATCGGAGGTTCCACAAAACAATTACCTAAACTTATTTAAGGTAAATTACGAACTAAAGTTCTTATGTAGCAACTTTAAGCGAACGGTGTTTTTGGATCTGGACTATTGCAAATCTATTCCGCGAAGAAATCTGTTTGCTTTGAACTTATCGAGGTCATTACTGAAAGAAATTTTAAGTATTGGTTACAGACAAAATTATTTAAATTATATAAAGAATGCACAAGCAGCGTTAACTCAAAATTGTATTCAAAATGTGATAAAGCATGTCAAACAGAAATTTGTAATGTAGCGATGGAATGATCAGTGGTTAATAAACCCGATGATTCTTCAAAGTTTTTTCGTAGTCCAAAATAATCTGTATCTCTTGCATCAAAACATAAACGGAATTATTAACAAATCCGACTTACTTGCTGTGTGTTTATCGGAATTAAAAGATGAAAATAAAATGATTGGGATTATTTGTATAACCGAGCACAATATGGTTGAAGATGACATTAAACATCTATGTATACCAAATTTCAAATTAGCCTCAAATTATTTGCGAAGAAATAGAAACGGTGGAGCTTGTATTTTAGTAGATTGTAATATTAAGTATAACACAATTTACGAAATTCAAGCTCTTTCCATTAGTAATGAAGTTGAATGTTGTGCAATTGAGCTTGTTGAATTTGGAATAATTATAATATGTATGTACAGAGTGCCTAAAAATGCTGCTAGGGATAATGATACATTTTTAAATATATTGCAAAATATCTTACACAAGTACTGTTTTAAATCAAAAAAAATTGTTATTGTTGGTGATTTCAATGTTGACATGTTAAAGCCAAATATTTTGACAAATAGCATAACACAAATTTTGAGTAGTTACAATTTAAAAATTGAATTTAATGAACCAACAAGGTTATGTAGTGGTACCTGCATAGATAATGCATTCCATAATTTCACAAACCTAAATAGCGAAATACGAGATTTCGCACTCTCAGATCACACAGCCCAACTGCTGGAAATTCCAGTAATGAAGCATCATGCAATGATATATTGGTATGTTTTCAAACGCGATTTATGCAAAAAAATTTAAAATGTTTGCAGATTGCCTAAACTCTTTCACATTCATTGAACTATTTTCTTTAGATAATCCTAATGATGCCTTTGATTATTTCATTGACATTTATAAATTATATTATGATTTATGCTTTCCGACAATAAAGATAAGAATATCTTTAAAAACAAAACCGAAATGAATTACAAAATGAATTAAGTTGTGTAGCCGCAATAAAAGGAATCAGTTATGGAAATTTCGCCTTAATCCTAATAAAGACTCAAAAGATAAATTTAAATGGTACACTAAAAAATTAAAGAAAATTATCGAACTCACAAAACGATCACAGAATAACTATTACATAGCAAATGCAAAAAATAAATGTTTAGCTACGTGGAAGGTTATTAAGAATAACAGAACATATGCCCCTATAAAACAAAACGACAAAATTATATATAATAATCGAATAATAACAAACCCGAAAGAAATAGCTCAAACTTTTAACGATCACTTTATAAATATGGAGCATAAAAAACAGGTTAACGTAGAGAACGCAGGTAACTATTGTTTACAATTTAATAAGTCTTCGTCAATGTTTATGGCCCCTGTCACTCCTTTTGAAATATATGAAACTATAAAATCACTTAAAAATACCCAAAGCACTGGGTATGACGGAGTAACTACTAAAGTAGTCAAAGAGACAGCATTATTGATTGCGGGTATTTTATGTCATATAATAAACCTATGTATAGAACAAGGCATATTCCCTAAGTCTCTAAAACTGTCAACAATAAATCCATTATTTAAAAAAACCGACAGATATGATGTTGGATGTTATCGCCCTGTTGCTTTGATTACTATATTTGCGAAAGTTTTTGAAAAAGTGTTATATAAACGTTTAAATAAATATCTTGAAGATAATAAGATACTCGTAAATGAGCAAAAAGGATTTCGTAAAAAAAAATCTGTAAACACGGCAATTTATGACGTCCTCAACAAAATGATGACTTGTATAGACAAAAAAATACCTGTAGCCGCGCTATACATGGACATGACTAAGGCTTTTGACTATGTGGATCACAAAATATTAATAAGAAAATTACACCAATATGGATTGCGAGGGACAGTTTTAGATCTTTTTGAGTCATATATTACAGACAGAACGCAAATTACTGAAATAAGGAGAATATGTCCTATAAAGTTGACAGAGAAGGTTTATCGATCGACATCCCGAGCTGTGTACTACGGCGTTCCACAAGGAAGCGTTTTGGGGCCACTCCTATTTCTATTGTACATTAATGACCTTCCATCGGTGATAAAACAATCTATGGTCCTATTTGCGGATGACTGTACGGTCGTTTATGAAGGAAATAATACCCAAAGCTATGAAATTGAGATTAACAGTTCCATTGGTCTTATAATTGACTGGCTCGTAAAAAATAACTTAAATATAAATTTAGAGAAAACTAAAATTATGAAATTTAATTGGCAAAAAGATAGTTTATCAAGTATTAATATTCATTATAAAGGTTCACCAATCTATGAAACGATAGAAACTAAATTTTTAGGAATTATCATTGATGACCAACTGAACTGGAAGGCACAGGTCGATAGTGTTTGCAGTAAATTATATAAATTTTCATACGCCTTGTATAAGTTAAATAAAAGAGCTAATACGCAAACACTTCGTATAGCATATTTTGGATACGTTGAATCAACACTTAGGTACGGTGTTATGTTTTGGGGAAACTCAGTGGATCGGGAAAAAGTTATTCAAAGCTCAAAAAAAGTGCATTCGAGCAATCAAAAATCTACACTGGACAGACAGCTGTAAACCACATTTTAAAGAGCTGCAAATTCTAACTTTTCCGTCTTTTTATCTATGAGACGGCTGTGTTTGTCTATAGAAACCTATCATTGTTTGAAAATTTAAATAATAGAAGGTATCCCCTAAGATTAAAAGTTCAACAATCAAAGTCAGTAAAAATGCGAAAAAGTATATTTTGCCTATCCATACCCATCTATAATAAAATACCTAATGATATAAAGAAAATAAATAATATACAAACCTTCAAAAAATCATTAAAAACATTATTAATTAATAAATCTTACTATTCTATTAATGAATATCTTAATGACATAGAAATTACATAATTATAATATTTGTATTTGATTTGACATACCATGTATTATATATTAGACATATTATATATTGATGATGATAACCCGATGACATCGACATTTTTAATTTGTATTTTTTTTAATATATATAGTTTATTTCGTGACATTAGCTTAAGATGCAGTATTTATTTTTGACTCGTATATTTAACAATAGTAATAATAATTTGAAAAGATGACATTTTTATTTACTTCAGTTTCTTTTTTTTTTTTCAATATAGACGTAAAGGCGCCATTACGAAATGTGTTATTTGTCATGGGTATCATTGCACGATGCTTTTCACTTTTGAATATTTAATACTACATACACATATGATTATGGTATTTTTATAATGTGCAATCAATTTTAAAAGTATTACTTTTGCTTCTATTGACAATATCGTAATGAATATTTGTACACCACACTGTGGTAGAATACACGATACCTAATGTAAATTTTACGAACACCTAACTTACTGTATTCACAAATAAATAAATGAATTTGAATTTGAATTTGAGGTTATTTTCATGCTAGATATAAACAATCAATTGCAAATTTTTGTCTGTCTTTCTGTGGTGCTCAACCTAGTTCAGGCAGGTAGCTAATATTATAAGCTTCAAATTTTCTTTTGTAGATTCTACATTATTAAGCTACACATAGTTTTAAGTTTATTATAGCATGTTACGGCTCCGTGGCGCAGTGACTTAGCAATGAGTTGTTGCGCTGGGGGCCGCGGGTTTGAACTCCGCACGGAACAAGTATTTGTATGTATCAGTATCAATCTCTCTCTATCATTATAGTATCCTACAAATAATTGTTCCGGGTCTGGATGTTTGTCCTCGTGCAATTTATAATTGTAAACTGCCTCCACGGCACAGAAGGAAATCCTAGTGTGGGGGTAACATTTAAAAGAAAAAGAAAAGAAAGATTATTTTTGTTAGACTAAGGCCGGCCACATACATGCGGAATTCGGTTTCGAGATTCCGTTTCGATATTCCGATTCGGAATCCCGAACGCAGCGAGTCCATATAAAATCTATGACCCGCCACACACGTACGGTAGTTTTCCGTTCGATATTTTGCGGGCAAAACGGAATTCCGTTTGTGTGTGGCCGACCGTTCGAAATTCCGAAACGGAATCTCGAAACGGAATTCTGTATGTTCCGTTCCGTATGGCGGGCCTTATTGTTACTTTATTTAATTGTAATCATATTTGTTTCCTGTATGTAAACATGTGTAATTGGAAATGAAATAAAAAAAAATATTATGTTATTATTAATGTAAGAGAGGGATCTAAGCCATATTTATCCAAAAAATTGTGAAAGTTTTTTTTTTAAATTCACTTTAACTTTCTTAAAACTAAATAACGCCACATTAATAGATCTAATCTTGGGAAAGCCGGGACGGGTCGCCACTTAATAATAAATTAATAGATAATCCCATTATGTATTATGCATACGGCAAAAGTGTACACGCACACGGACGGTCATCTAATATTAGCGGTGCTGTGTTAAGAATACCGCGGCGGGAACGACGGTCGCAAGCGACGGAGTGCGCTGCGTGTACCTGCCATGGGATCACGGCGTGGGATCTCTCATAACGCTGCGAACTACCTTTACAAAATGCGGATTTATTTCCCAATGTCATTCTCTAACGGTTAACCCTGATATGAAAGAAAACGCTGGAATGTGCAAATTTAAGGGCATATAATGGTTTGATAATTACGACAGACTTTGTAATTTTTTTGTATCGTTTATTAAAACATATAATTATAAAACATATTATTATAATTGGTCTCTCAGCGAGCTATGGAGAGGGCTATGCTCGGGGTTTCTCTGCGTGATAAACTTAGAAATGAGGATATCCGCAGTAGAACGGATTAGAATAGAATAGAATAGAATAGAATGATTTTTATTCAATATGGATTATTACATAATACTTATTGAAAGTCATTATTTTATTTACCACTGGTTCGGAAAATACCTCTGTCCTGGGAAGAACCAGCAAGAAACCCAGCGGGACTTTTTTTTTTAAACATAATTTCACTTAACAATAATTTTGATTATACAATTTTAAATGAATTTTCATAGAACCAGCATGGTGGCGATCACCTTATTCCCAGGGGTTATTTTCACTCATGTATTCCTTGATATTATAATAACCCTTTTTGTACAGTTTTTCTTTAATAAAACTTTTAAACTTGTTTATTGACAAACTTTGAACATGTTCTGGGATTCTGTTGTAAAAGCGTATACATTGCCCCATAAATGAATTACTAATTCTGTGGAGTCTTGTAAGTGGCATTACAAGCTTATGTTTGTTCCTAGTGTTTAAGATATGAACATCCTTATTCTTATTAAAGCTATTTATGTTTTTATGTACATACATTACATTTTCATAAATATATTGCGATGCCAAAGTTAATATGTTTATTTCTTTAAATTTTTCTCTAAGGGACTCTTTACAATTTAGATTATAAATCGCCCGTACGGCTCTCTTTTGCAAAACAAATATAGCTTCAATATCAGTCGCATTACCCCATAGCAAAATTCCATAAGACATTACGCTATGAAAGTAACTAAAATACACTAACCTAGCTGTCTCAACATCTGTGAGACTTCTAATCTTTCTTACAGCATATGCTGCAGAACTAAGCTTAAGTTAAGTTAGTAAGCTGAAGTGGCAATGGGCCGGCCATATAGCTCAAAGAACCGACAACCGATGGGGAAAAAGTTCTCGAGTGGCAGACCCCCCCCCTAGATGGAATGACGACCTGGTAAGACATGCAGGAAGTCGATGGATGCAGGTGGCTCAGGACCGTGCTTTGTGGCATTCCTTGGGGGGAGGCCTATGTTCAGCAGTGGAATGATGACGATGATGATGATTATAAAATTCAGACACCTCTTTATCATAGACAAAATATATTTATTTATTTAATCGAAGTATTTATATACACATTTTGCTATCTCGAGGGAAGAAGAAGAGGAGTGTGCGCGTCCGGAAAAAAACGTCTATGTAGACATTTTGTATCACCTCCAGGGAACAACAATTTCTTTGTAGGAGATTTAAGAAAATGGGAAAAAAATGGAAATCATTTGGGTTTAGGTCTGCCGAGTACGGAAGATGACGTATGGTAAAAGCAGATCTTGTAATATTAAAAAAGTTTGTCGACTTCATGCGTTATTGATTATTATGGAGTATTACTGGTTCGTGGTTGTTTCTCTGAGAATTTCGCCACCACCATTTCAAGTTATTCAAAATAGACTTCGGCTGTTATTTATAAGATGGATTACAAAAGATATAGTGTATTGCATTGTGTAGTGACCACTATACAGTAACCATTATTTTGTATGGGCGAGCTTCGCTTTAGGGCATTGTTTTAGTATTTTACCTGGATTCAGCCATAGCGTTTTTCGTTATCGTAGAGAATTCAGTTTTCATTAAACGTTACAATCCTGTCCAAAATCCCTTCATTTACCTATTCATCAAGGCAAGTCAACCAAGTGCCAACGCGTTCTCCTCTATCACGTCAGTTGATTCACGATTTCTCTAAATTGGTGCAAATGAGTCGATATTGTTGAGTCGAACTAAACTAACGTCAAACTATGACGCCAATTCCTTGGTTGTTTGATAAGGATCTGCTTTAAACAATACTATTAATTCATCGTTATTGACCTAAGTGTATGATCTTCCTTGTGGTTCATTCTTCAATAACGATGTCATTTCGGTTCAGAACTAAGCTATGTATATTTGTTACTTAACTATTGGTAGTATGAATACATAACATATAGCTACGGGTACATAGTTAGCTCATTAGAAGAGAATTGTAAGAGATCTCATGAGAAATGACAAGTAAACTGTCTTAATTTTGTTTTCCGGAAATACATCTCAGTGTGTGATGGACTTGGATATGTCATGCTCGCTTACGGTCTCTGCTTGCGGAGGCATCGTGTGACGGGTCGTCACTTTCACTTTTATAATGATCGAGGAGGGCGATGGCTGGCACATGCGTCATACTTATGCACCGTTTCTTTCGCCGTTTCTTCCTTGGTCAGAGGATTCTTATTTCGGAACGGTAGTAGATTAAATAGGCTTAAAACAATTATCATTTAAGAAACGAAATTTATTTTCTTACGTCGAATAAAAATAAATTTCATTTCATTAAAAATGCTATTTGTGACGACTCGGATTCGCTCGCTTTGCTCGGATTAGCTATGTAATATAATGCTCCAAAATACAGCCGAAGCTTTATATTTAACGGTTCTTTTTTGAATACATCATAAAACATGCTTCTGAGAACGTATTGTATTCCATTTTATATACCTACATATATGCTATAATAATATTAATTTTAAAAAAATGGCAAAAAAAAGATGGTATAAAACTTGTTAAAGAGCACTATCATTCACTCCATAAATATTAAATCGTACCTATGCATATTAGTAACATTAAAATATATATTGAGTTATATTTTTTTTATAATATATATGTTTTGTATATGTATATTTATGTAACTGCACACTAACCACCTCTATTTCCTTCGACTATCCTTCAATAGTCCTGTTGGAAGTAATTTCATCATGGAATAAGCAGTGCCTTTGTACATAATTATGTTTTTTACTATTTTGCTATCGAAGTATGTGTGTACATAAGCTGTTAAAGAAATAAATAAATATGTCTGCGAAATTTCTTTCGCCGTTCCTTTTCCGGTCAAAGGAATGCCACCAAAAACATAACTTGTAAAAAAAGCCAAGTCTCGCAACTTAGTTCTCTACCGTAAAAAGTTGTGAGATCCATGTAATACCAAGTCGGTTAATTTATTCAGCCCCTACTTAAGGGTCCTTCTGTCTTAAGTTATTGCGTAATTAGCTAACCTAATAACATCTTATGTGACCACATCAATACTAAAAATATTTTATTTTTTAAATAAATAGATTAACTTGGCCATCGCATGAAAACACAATGTATCTCTCAAGTAATACATATTATATTAAATTAGATTGTTTAGTGCGATTGCCAAGTCAATTTATTTATTTAAAACATTAAAAAAAAATTGATATTGATATGGTCACTATAATTTAATGATCGATCGTTAGTTGCTCTTATGGCCCTCTTTTGTAAAACAAATATAATTTCAGTGTCAACCGCGAGTCCCCATAGCAAAATACCATACGAAATTATGCTATGGAAATAGCTAAAGTAAACTAGTCTAACTGTTTCAACACTGGTAAGATTTCTAATCTATACCATATTTAAATAAAGGTATTACTTTACTATGCTTCATTAAATTCCTGATTTAATGAAGCGTAGTAAAGTTAACACACCACAAACACAATAGAATATTTAATTATATATTTACGTGGTAGAGCCACGCTGCAGTTCTGCAGCACGAATGGTTCGACTCGACTGTGATGAAACAGCAGAATGATTGTAGAGAATCGGAGATCCATTTTACTGGGCATTCCATCTTAATCCAAAAAATAATAATTACTTTCTCAAGTAAGTCCAAGCGACAGTAGCGTGACAACAGGGTTTGGACAGCGAATTCAAAACGTCGTGAGTTCGAACCCGCCATTCAACTACTGTCGTGAACCACTCTTAACACAAGCATTTTAAGGTTATATATATATATATATATATATATATATATATATATATATATATATATATATTATAAGGAATATTAGTAATGCCATTGCTTGGTCGTACTGTGACTAAAACACTTAGCCACTGCCTGTGGGGTTGCGATCCACAGATTCGATCTATGCGCGGAACAATTGCAGTTTGTATATGCAAAATACTTTAATATCGGATATTTCTCCAATTAGGGTAACATAAAAAAAATTAAATATGAGTTTGGATTGGAAATCCAAAATAGAAGATTTTTCTTTGATTTGCAATGATATAATGTTTCCTGGCTATGGAATTTGTTTTTAAAGGACTGACTTCGATTTCAGGCTAAAGTAAGTCATTTTCATATTTTTTGTTTTCTCCAAAGTCGAGCCTTATATTGAGACCTAGATTATTCGGAAAAGTATACTTCTCAATTTTTTATTTAATTTAGTCAAAAACTTCAAAAAATGTAAAAAGTTATGATGCTGTGAAACATTAAGATGTATGGCCAAAATAAGTTCTGTAAACATTATACTGTGCAATTTATTTTAACTTCGGAGACCTACATATGAGTGCGTATTTCGTACTACCTAGTAGGTACCTACTGTATGTTGAGACCTCTGCAGGAATCACTTTTCATGATAATGACTATTTTTCAAGTAATAATATTGTGTTGTATGCTAGGAAACGTATGTTACGTATGTTGTTATTTGTGTTATCGCTTCTAACAAGTGTATTCCGAGTTGACATCGTGTTCAATTATTTAAAAAATTCAGTACGAGTATGTATTATATTGTTATCAGATTGGCTTTCAACTTTTTTGAACGTTAATTAAGATTGTTTAAGCCCATTTAAAAACGTAGTTATGTTTTCAGAAATAGTCTGAGAGCTGGTAACGAATTTTGGGAAGGTCCTTTTGGCAAGTTGAAATTATGAAAAAATATAATTTCGTCAATTGGCAAAAAAATATCAAAATAATGTTTTTTTTTCGGCAACTTGATATCTTTTTTATCTTTTAATTTAGTTTTTATATAATTTAAAAAACGTAATCCCAGACGTTTTTGTTGCTTATAAAGTATTAAGAGACCTCTCCAAAATATTTTTTTTAATTCCCTAAAAAATATACTTTTGGCAATCTCAAATTAAAAAAAATATTTTTTAAATTTGAGATTGCCAAAAGTATATTTTTAATTTGCCAAAAGGACCTTTCCAAAATTCGTCGCCAGCTCTGTCTCTTTGACTAAAAGGTCAAATTATAAATTATAAGTATATGAATTTGACATTTCTCGAAATTAACTAAATAAAATATAAACGGAATGTTCGCGGAAGTCAGCCACAGTAATATAAATTATATATTTTGTAAGTTGCTACATGCTAGAAGGCTAAAGATAGCCTTTTGTAGCATTCCCATAGCTTACGTGTTAATAAAAATATTATAAATCTCATTTTTATTTAATAACCGCTAGTAGTAAATAACTATTTCTTTTCAACATTTGTAGTAAATTTGTATAAGTCATAATTACTTTTATATTTGAAGCGTAAGCATAGTTCTGCTATATCTCTTGTCTTTTTAGGATGTTTAGTTCTTAAACGTTATTGTTACTACTTTTGAATATATCAGTATATATATTTATTATTGAATGGGTTTATAAATAATAATGATCTATTCAATATATGTAACTACTTACCCTCTACTGCTATACTCTCTTTGACTGTTATGGGCAAACCAAGCAATGGATATTTTTCTGCCAGTGCTTCTGTGGATCCAGTGTACGCAGCCAACATTTTGTCAATTAGCCTGGCGTCTCTTAAAGCCAAGTCGTATCGTGGCTCGACGATTGCGTTCAAATACCGATTCACTTCTTTGCATCTTTCAATGTAAGCTGATAGTAGTTGTTCTGATTTTAACTGAAAGTATTAGCCAAAATAATCAATTAAAATCAAATAACAGAGTTAATAAAAAACTAAAACAACACTCCTTGATGATTAGCTGTGACGATTCTAGTGAGAATACTAGGTAATAGCCATTCAATTGTTGTATTGTCATCAATTCTTAATGAGTTTGCAAATTCTATAGGGTCAGATTATTTACACGTCTGAAAGTGGGTGAAAACTCTATTCTTCACAAAATACCATTACATTTACACATACATAGATACATACAGACAATGCAACTAAAAAGCGTGTGAAAATAATGAAGATATGATAACCCGCGAGATTAGTTATATAACTAATTAAGTTTTTTGTTCTTTATTTAAATATTGTATTGGAGTAAATCACGAATAGTTTATTTCCCAGTTTTGGTTATCATATCAATACAATTCATTATTTTATACTATTTTATATATTATTAGTGCATGAAACATTTTGTGCAATGGTGATTCGGTAAACGGCAGCTTGGTACGATAATCTATAATATAAAAAGGAATCGCTGAATGTGTTGCTAAGCGCAAATCTCGAGAGCAGCTGAACCGTTTTCACTAATTCTTTTTTTATAATATTCCTTGAAGTACGAATGTTAAAATGGTTCTTACGGAGAGAAAAATTTAAAAATTGCCTGAAAAAGTCTCAAAATAACACTTTTCTATATTCCCATACAAAAGATTCGTAATAATAATTAAAAGCCAATTTGAACTTTAATACCATACCATAAAGTTTAAGTGTTAGTGGAGGGGAGGGGGTACTAATGTCAATTAGAATAAGTAAAAATAAAATGAAATATAATAAGTAGGTATCATAATAAGAAATCAGAAAATGTAATTTTCATTAAGATTTTTAGTGACTATTAAAAGAACTTTAAGTGTTTTAAAATTTTTCTTTTTGACATAATGTAATTGTTGACTTTTTTTCTTTTTTTATATTACTAGCTTTTTATATTTTTTATATTATTCGGGACATCGACCCGATGTCCCGAATAGCAGAATAAGTATTAAAAAAAAAAGAATTGCCTGTTAGGCAGTACGAAGTTTGCCGGGTCAGCTAGTAAACTATATTAATACCAACCTACTCTAATAACACCGAAGAAAATTGTATTAGAATTTGTATTTCAGTGCTGATTTTCCATATTATCTTACGACGAAGAAAAACAGAGTGAAGAAACTTGCTTTTTAGTTGAAAGTACTACTGAGAATGGAGGAGCTGCTAAACGTTTTCCTGAAGTAGTAGGTCATAATTTAAAAAATATAAGATTTTATGACAATAATTGATATTAAAAAAAAAATGATTACCGCGTCATAATTTTAGAAACAACACTAAAGACAAACTGTACTTTGCAAACATCCACTGTTCCAAGATTTCTTTTTTAAATAAGTATTTAAGTATCCTTGAGTCAGATGACACTGCTAATTTTTACAAGTCATTTCCATGTTTATCCTTGCGTGTTAGTGTTCATTATCTAATGTTTAAGCACTTTTTTTATTGAATCTTATGTCATGAACAGCAGAATGAGATAAAGATGTAACGTGTTTAGGACCACAAATTAGTTTATATTGTAGACGGGTTAGTGTTGATGGTTTACGAGTAATTTGAGATTGTAAGCGTAGGCTTTATTCCTTATCAAACCATTTATTTTCCATTATATGACTCTTCAGAAGAATAGCAATATTTCAGTTGAAGTAGTTAAAAGTAAATAAAACTGCTAATTGCTAATAGTCCAAACGGACTTGGAATCAGAAAAGGGTCGCTACCACCTTGTAAATTGTTTATAGTTCTTCTTCTTAATCATCAAGGTTCATCAAAGTTCTAGAATAGAATAGAATGACTTTTTGTCTAAAACATAGATTACATGTAATTCTCGTTGAAAGTCATTATAAACAAGTCAGTTCAAAATAAAAATCCGCTGCTGGACATGCTTCTCTTAAGTTGTAGGGAAAATTTGAACTTATTCGTCACGCTTAGCAAGCGAATTAACGATCGCAATACCAGACACTCTCTAGCAATTTTGACGCTGCTGCCAGTCACCGGCCTAGATATTTCTTTATAATTATAGTCTATAGTTATAAATATAGTTGCCTCTAACGCACGGGACGAAACGAGGTGATGGATTATATTGTAATTTTTATTACCTGTTTGTTTCTTATCATCTTTGTTAAAGTAGTAGCCGATTTAAAAAGTAATGGATTCGTAGGTGGCGGACATGTTCCTTTTCTTCGTTTGTTTACAAGCCATGATATAGGAACCACTATTATCGCCAGTAATGACACCAGAAATCGAAGAAACCGTCTTAAACACCATGGCATCATGACTGTCTGAAACATGAAAATAAAACTATTTAACACCATGAATATGTCAATGATTAAATAACTAAGAATTAGAAATGAAACTTAACTAATTTGATCTCCCTCTATATATTCCTACCATCTTGCCCCATTTACAGAATGTACCTGTCGCGCAAGTAGTCCCCGATTACGCCTTGCAGGTAGGCAGTCACCTGGTTGTGTGCTAATGCCCTCCGTATTGTATCCCAGGGTAGAGAGTTAAAGGCGTTGACAGTATCAAGACGTATCGCCAACGCCACACCACCCTGGGATACTGCTTGTTCCGATAGGGACCGGACGCGCATAATGGCATCTACGGTGGAACGCTCCCGTCGGAATCCAAATTGGCTTTCTGCCAAACCGGGACCGAAGCGCGACAGATGTCTGTTGAGTCGAGTAGCAACTATCCTTTCGAACAATTTGCCAATCACATCCAACAGGCATATGGGACGGTACGCAGAGGGAGAATAGGCCGCCCTGTCTTCCTTCTTCAAGAGGACCAACCTTGCTTCTTTCCATGTTGTGGGGAACTTGGCACTCCGCAGACAGCCGTTAAATAGCTGTCTTAGCCTGTTTCCCAAGGCAGCCAGACTTAGCACCAGAGCCCGACTAGGAATTACGTCAGGCTCCAGTGCAATGTTCTGGACTCTCAAGCGGCTAACGGCTCGGTCCAGGTCCCCCACGGTACCTCCATCTTTTTATGCCACTTCAATGACGACGGCAGGTGACCTGAGGGATTTGGCCGGTCCTCTGGGAAAAGTGTGCCGATCACTCTTCCCAGCAGGTCCGGATCGAGAGTTTCCGTCAAGGGCCGCTGCCCTGGTCGCTACCATGGCCAGAGTTTTTCCAGCACCATCCTGTACAGTCGCCCCCAGTAATCTTCGTTGAGGCCCTCAAGGAGCTCTTTCCAGGACCGAGACCTGGCGTTAGATATAGCAATTTGTAAAGCCTTTGTAGCCGCTTGGTATGCCGCGTAGAGTCCGGCTATCTCCCCAAGTGGAGCTCGCTTTCTTCTTCGGGCTCTTGTGTACTGGCGCCGACTCCGCAAGCAGATCGCACGAAGATGTGCAATTTCTGCCGACCACCAATACACCACCCTGCGCTTGAGCCGACTGGTTCTAGGCATCGAGACGTCGCATATTTGCGCCATCGTCGCCCTAAACCAGTTCGCTTCCACTTCCAGATCGAGCGGAACCTCTTCGGCTTTTTCTGGCCAGGCCGCGATTGGAGTTACTGTCGAAGTGGCGAAGTGCGACATCGAACACGATGTGGCGGTGGTCTGACACTGTCATCTCTTCTGCCGCCACTTTATCACTTCACAGTTATCAGTTATCAACTAAGTAGCGAGCGTGTCATTAAGGAAGTAAATAGTAGGCAAAAGCTCCCGTGCATTGACTCGTACACGCACGAGCGCGCATCGTTGTTGCCCATAAATCGCATTCAATTTTGGATATTTTGAAATAAATGTAGATACCTTATTTACACGTACTTTTCAAAACTGCAAAAAGTGTATATCAGTATTTATATTTTGAACTTAAATATTAAATTTGGCTAGTCTTTGAAAAATGACCCTGTATATATATATATACGTCATGTTGTAGTATAGTGTACGTCCTCAACATGTCATAATTTTTAGGCGGGTTTCTCATTGGCTAAAAATTTATTTAAATGGACAACTAACTACTATGGCTCATACATTTATGAATATTTCATAATCAAATCGTATTGTTTACCTAGCCGAGATGTAAATATTAATAAGTTCAACAATCATTTATCTTTCTGACAATGTGCTTTTTATATCATTTATATGTATAATATGATTGCTAGATACGATTTCATGCGACAAAATGTTAGAATCTTAATTTTTAGGCCCTAGCAGAACATACATGCGCGCTTCGTGCTTAAGGCATGCAATAAAGTTTTACGGTATTTAGTATTTATAAAATACCTAAAGTATGTTACATCACATGACTATAAATAAGTCTCCTGGACCACTTCTTTACAACTAAAAACTTTTTTTAGTTGTAAAGAGTCATTCCATGTTAGTAATCGGGGGTGACGACGCATCCATGTTTTGGTTCTAAATCGCGAATTGATTTAGGTGTATAATTCTGTGGTTTTTATCTATAGATACTTGCACATGGTATTGGATAGACTGTGTGCTCGTTTTTCACTTTAACTTCAGTAAAATATATGGTCAACCTTACGTTACGACGATACGTATGTAGATACGTATCTATTATATTAATATAGTAGCCGTAATCCACTACCCCATATCAACACGTGGGTGTCGTAAGAGATAACAGAGTGAAATTGAAAACAGGTAATGGGCAGCAGCATATTTCTGATAATAACTCAAAATAATAAAAAACTGCGTTGCCAATCCAGGCAGTTTATGTGAATGTACACTCTATGTATATAATATGTATATTTATATATAGCCATGAGGCAGACTATGGAGGAGATCTATGTTCAGCAATATACTTTGATAGACTGTAATTATGATGATAATGATATTACACATTCACATAAATTTGACAAAAACCAGTACACATAAAGTTATGGAGAGGGCTATGCTCGGAGTTTCTCTGCGTGATAAACTTAGGAATGAGGATATCCGCAGTAGAACCAGAGTGACCGACATAGCCCAACGGATTAGTAAGCTGAAGTGGCAGTGGGCCGGCCATATAGCTCGAAGAACCGACAACCGATGGGGAAGAAAGGTTCTCGAGTGGCAGCCTCGTACCGGTAGGCGAAGTGTAGGGCGTCCCCCTACGAGATGGAGTGACGACCTGGTAAGACATGCAGGAAGTCGATGGATGCAGGTGGCTCAGGACCGTGTTTTGTGGCATTCTTTGGGGGAGGCCTATGTTCAGCAGTGGACTTGTGAAGGGCTGTAATGATGATGATGATGATGATGATGATAAAGTTTTGACTTAAAAGTAGCAGTTATTCCGATATCCACACAGTAACATCAATGTAATGAAACTGGGGCTTTGTATAATATATATGATATAAAATATTATGACTATTTTACATTTGTAACTATTATGAATAATTTTTGCCAATGTAAATTAAGCCTTATACATGTGCATCTGTTCAATTCAGGTAATTTCGAAAGGATTCTAGAATGGATTAGTTATGAGCGAAAACATTCTGCCGCGATCTCGTATTGTTTCTAGGTAAGTTATAAGAGTTATTTTGCTATTTTGGGTGCATTATTTTAGATGTTTAGATAATAGTGCTCAGAAAATATTTCACTTTAATTACTTGTTATAGAATGGAAAACAATTGTACTATGTACAATGATCTTTTTTTTTTACTTTCAGAATATGTATATGTTATAAAAATGACAAAGTTGCGCAAAAATTTGTTGTACCAACATTGTGCGTTGTGACCTTATGATCTCGGGGTTCAAGATCTTTTAGATGTCAGTCTATATTAGCATTACAAACACTTTGTAATATGTCTAAACATTAGAATAAACGCACTTAATTGGTGCTGAGACAAAATTAAATAAGTCTGGAAAACCCAAAAGTTCATTACATTTTGATGAAGAAAATAAAAATAGTGACGAAAATTTTTACAAGAAAAAAAAATAGAGATACTGGTCGACTTTCATTAACAACATTTAAACAGTATTGAGTTCAATAATAAAAATCAAGAAAGATCCTGCTTAGAATATATGGAATCTTATTTAATACTATATATATATATATATATATCTCAATCTATTGCTTACATTTTTCTATTAAGCGAGAAGACTCACCGACGCACAGACCAAAAAACGGCAGTCCATATATTTTTTCAACTACATATTTTGTTATGTAATCTCTAAGTGAATCAATTATAAAATAAACTAATCGTTTTATTCAATGTCTGTAGTTATTGTAACGTTAATAATATGGATTTGATGTCTAGCTAAAAGTTTAAGAACAATTTTATATAGCGAAATTGAGGTATGGCCACATATCGAGAGTAGAGCACTCCCTCACGTTGTGTTGTGAGGCCTGCAATGCTAAATAATTTTGGACTTATTGAAAAAATTACTTTTTGTTGTATGTATATAGCGTGATCAAGGAAAGATAGTTAAGGTTTTCACTCAACATGGTCATCATTACAGCTTATCATTAGTCATACGTACAACTTAGATAGAGACTGCGATTTTTCTGTGTTATAAAGGCAAGAAAACTATCTGCAGTCAATTGCAGTAATTAATATAGTCCGATGTATCAGTAAGTAGAAGTGGAAAAGGGTTTGTCACATTGCTCGAGAAATCGCCAACGGATAGAGGAAGGAGAGTTCCTGTTCCTGAGTGGCAGCCACGTAGCGTAAGCGCGTGGCAAGCCCAATATTAGGATATATAGGATTATTATGAAAAATGGCGAAGAGGCAGAGGAGCAGCGTTAAAAGGTACCTCTGATACTGTAATGATTTTTACTAGGTAGAGCCATGCTGCAGCTTTTCAAGGTTGAAACACGAATGAGTCGGCTTGACCGTGGAAGGATCATGCTCTCATAGAATACTAGCGTAAAACAGTAGTTTTACTTTTCATTTCTTTTTATTAACTTTGTAATTCGTATGGTGGGTGACGAGAACCGAAGCCACTTTTTTCTGGAAACAAGGCATTCAATCTTAGTCCTCAGAGTGAAGATGCTCAGAAATAATAACTAGTATATAGAAAAAGAAATTGCATGTATATTTAATTTCTAGTCATAGTTTTAAAACCTTAGAAATAAATACCTTTTTGGCCACTATTGCAAAATAGATGTTAACAAAGTTGTACAAAAACCGTTGTAACTTCGTATTCAATTTCGATAGACATGGGGGGTACCAAAGGTTCGAATTATTTATTAACATTTCAGCAATAACGAAGCCATGGTACACACTTGCACTTAAAATTATTAAAACAATACGCGTTACAAAATTAGTGCTTGCATTAAAAAACATAACACACACGCCCGTTAGTAAATTTGCCATCACTGCTTACTAAAATTACGCTATAAGTTGTATAAAAACATTGTAAACTACTGTCAAAAATCACTCGGATTAAACTGTCGCAATTAAACTTCACCAGTATATTATACACAATGATTAATTATGTTACAATCGCTGACCTCTATATATGGACTGGCTATAATATAATACACACTGTGACATAATGAGGCGATTTGATTTTCGCCATTATGGCGCTGATAGCAGACGTTATCGTCCCCGGAACTAATAATAGAGATAAGACAGTGTGAAAAAAATATATCGATAATAATTCTATACTCAGGCCTATCCGTAGTAACGTCCATTCTATTTTTGTATCATATTAATATAATGCCAAACAATAAATAAATGTATCAATTAATACCTAGGCCTTAGACGCAAGCTTTATACCTCATATAAAACAAGAATCGACACTGCGTTGATCTATCAACGTTTTTATTTGTAACTACAGAACGGATTTTGTACCGGGTTTCAAATGAGAAAATGCCTACGCATAACCTGTATTGCGGAGGCAAGAACGGATTATATCGGACTTGCACCTACTAAAACCCCATGATGTTCTACCTTCACCATACATTTACAGGGCCACGGAAACTCAAGCACATCCGCAGCCCCACCAGCGAGGACAAAGAGAAAAAAACAATCGAAATAATAATCTAATACGTTTATACTTACTGATACTGGTACTACTAGAAAATATTGTGGGTATACTGCACTTTTTGAAAGTGGTGCGTTTCTCATGTCCAATAATACAGTCGTCTGTGAAGTGCTTAGAACAAAGATAATCATTTTGTTTCGGACGCCAATTCACAATTTTTATGCTTTTTAGTTATAATTTTAGTCTAGGTTCAGTTGGAAACCTGTTAATTATAAACATTTGATAATTATCTGTTGTCGGCGACTTTGGTTGTGAACAGATATGGGTGAAAAGGACATCGATAAGTATTATAGACAAGGAACTCGACAACTCTAATGAATTTTATTGTTTATCAACTCTAATAAAACTCAGTGACATAGGGCCAAGCATGTTAGTAATTACGATATTAAGTTAAGTAACAAATGTTTAAGTACCTCTATTATCAAATAGAGGTACTTACTACTTCATTTGCTTCATATTAGCTGAAAATTCACTTACTTGTGGAATGTCATCCCACTTTCCTTTTGGTAACGAGTTTTACATTTTACGCACACTCTCATTATTACTAAAAATATTCTTAATATGTAACTAAAATCAAACAACTTTTATTTTTAGTTTAAAAATTCAAAATACAGAGATACGATTTAAATAATACAACAGACTGGCATATTATGTCAATTTTAGTTCCCGGTATGGACAATGAGGGCGCTTCAAATCGGCATAAGCATTTTGTATGACATAGCTAGTACAGCGTACTTGAGGTCAGTGGTTAAAATACAAACATAGTAAACAAAGACTGATATTGGTTATCGAAAGTGACGCATACCTATTCGCACCAGGTTGTTTGATTATAAATTATAATGGTGCAGTTACAAAGTCTAAACTCGATTAATGCTACTAACGAGTTTTTAATGTGAATTAATCTCTCCTATTAGGCTATTAGGTTGGGGTAGTTTACCAGTAATAATTTTTTACGTGGTAGAGCCATGCTGCAGCTATATTAGTAGTATAGTTGTAGCACGAATGGGTCGGCTCGACCGGGGAAGGACCACGCTCTCACAGAAAACCAGCGAAAAATAGCAGCTTAACGCTGCTGTGTTTCATATGGTTAGTGTAGAGAACCGGAGACCCCTTTTACTGGCAAAGAGGCATTCCATCTTAGTCCTCACGGGTGACAATGCATCTGCATCTTGATTCGTTATTGAGGATAGATGTAGATGTCTATGGGTCACAGTAACCACTTACCATCAGGTGGACTGTGTGCTCGTTTGTCACCCTATCTTATAAAAAAAAAAACAGATAACGCGTAGGAAACGAAGTAAAATATTTTTTTATATTTAAGTAGATAAGGCCCTCGATTTATGATTAGGTATGTCTAAATCTGATGGTGAGATAAACCAATTATCGTTTTATGCACTTCGTAAAGTAAATAGATAAATATAGCATCAATTTCATCCCTTGCCGCCTAAAAAAATCCTCGGCTTCTTCTATGCATTGCATCAAAGGTAACTTGACGCAGTTGCCACGTTTGGCGGCAGGTTCGCAACCGTAGTTTTATTTTTTATTTTGAGTTGTTACCAGGAAGATGTTGCTGTCCATCTCCTGTTTAAGTTTCTTTCTGCCGCCTTTTTTTATAAAATAAGAGTGACAAACTAGCACACAGTTCACCTGGTTGTATGTGGATGCTGAATGTGTGAATCAAAATGCAGAATGCGTTGTCACTCCTAGGATGACATGCCTCATTTCCGTAAAACTGGTCTTCGGTTCTCTACATTTACTGTACAAAATACAGCAACATTAAACTGCTATTTCACGCTAGTATTCTCTGAGAGCGTGGTCCTTCCCCGATGGAAACGGCCCTTTTATTACTACAACCATAATATAGCAGCAGCATGGCTATACCACGTCAACGGTCCCACGGAAAGGAACGGAAATTTGTCTTACAGCTCCACTACAAGCTTCATATAGGTGTATTTAACCCTTTTCCGGGCACTATTCATTTTATAGTTAATTTTGATATTAAGTGTTTTAAACGTTTTTATAAATTGTTTTTGAAATATCAGCGATCAATTTTAGCCCCCTACACACCTCCTATAATTTTTCCACCTGATGGTAAGTGGTTGCTGTGGCCCATATAAATCTAAATTTATCCTCAATAAAGAATCAAAATGCAAATGCATCGTCACCCGTGAGGGCTAAGTTGGAATGCCTGTTTTCCAGTAAAATGGGTCTCCGGTTCTCTACACTCACCATACGAAACACAGCAGTGTTAAGCTGCTATTTTACGCTGGTAATCTGTAAGAGCGTAGTCCTTCCCCGGTCGAGCCTACCGATTCATGCTACAACTATACTACTAATATCGCTGTAGCATGGCTCTGCCATGTCACAGCAGCCACTTACCATCAGGTGGACTGTGTGCTCGTTTGTTACCTTATCCTATAAAAAAACATGCACTATAATCAATAATACAGGCACACTGCGTCCACAAAATCGTCGTACATCTTGTTTGTCGTTTATCAACGTACTGTGCATGCATGCACAGTACGTTGCAGCATGCAGCATGTCTGGCAGGTAACGCCAATAAGTATTCAAATAAGTGTTCAAATGTTGTTGCTAAAAGGGTTAAATACTTTTATATGTTTTTATATATAAAACCTTAAGCTGTCTTTCACGCTTTGTAAACCTGGATATTAACGAAATCGGTATTTTAGTATTTAACGAAGCGGCAATGTTAATAACACTGCATAAAAAACTATTATATATAATTAAATAGGTAATTTAAAACAATACAACTTAAGAAATCAAAAAGGAATAAAATTGCCTAAGATGAGTTCCAGTGATTCAAATATATAAGTTCCAGTAATTATGCTAACTAATGGTCGAATTTTTAAAGTTAACAAAAACAGCGTTCAAATTGCTCTGTCTAAAATACCTTAATTACTTACTTTATTGATGATTAAAATATTTTATTATACAATAGATTTGATGAATAATATTTATTGTTATTATAAAAAAATTAACTTGTTCCTTGGTTTTTAATAATCAACTGTCGACCGTAGTTTATGCGCTAATAAAAAATGAATAATACGAGTAGTATGTAAATTTTCAACACGTAAAAATCTGCACGTGGTCGAAATTAAAAAATAAATAAATTTATATACAGATAATACAAAGAAGGTAGAGATAATGTAGATAAAATTAATTAATACTAAACGCAAAAACTGCTATCGGGCGATTCAAAGTCAAAATTTTACTCATGTTTTTTTAAATATTGAAACGACAAACCACCTATCCACAGTCTTCTTGACTTTGTAAAGAAGGCTGAAATTTGAAGTGATAACTTTTTTGGAATCTTTGTGAATTAACCCGATGAAACGAAAAATGGACACTTAAAAGAGACAAATATATACATCTGTAAGATTTAGCCCGCGAAAGAATGAGATAGATATCTTATTATCTCGGTTTCCTTTTCTGAAGGTTTCACTTCTACCGCGTGTGACGAAGGTACAGTCTACTTCATGATAAGTGAGTACTGCATTTTATAAACACCTGTCAACTTCAAACAAGGCTAGAGATGTCTTGTCATCTCTGAGGACTTAGAAAGACGTGCCTCACAGCCAGTAATTGTACTGGCTTACTATACCCTGCAGTCGAGAGCAAAGTAGTGGAAGAATTGAGTTATATGTACTACGTACTAGAGAAGCCATTCCGGACATTGACTATGTTCAACTGAACTGTACTGCAATCCGTACAAACTAAATATTGCGTAAATTGAAGATTTGTGAATTCCATAAAATAATTATTATTACATTTTATTTAGAAATATAATATATTTGTTTAGATTAAATTAAGATATTTTATATTAAATTTTTATATTTATTTTATATTAATATCTTATTTTATATCAAATTAAAGTCTTCGCGCATGCGCGACTACTACTCCCGCGCATGCGCGAAGACATAGAGTAGGACAAAATTTTTGTTTGGAATGGCTTCTCTAGTACTTAGTACATATAACACAATGAGTGCATGTACTATTTTTGACGTTTGACGGCTCCGTGGTCCGTGGCACACGGAACAAGTATTTATATGGCCTACAAATAACTGTTCCGGGTCTGGATGTTTGTCCTTGTGAAATTTATGTGAGTAAACTGCCCTCACGATGCTGGAGAAAATCCAAGCGTGGAGGTAACTTTAAAAAAAATTGGTGGCAGATATAGTTAAGAGCCTGCCCAGAGAGAAGGACTTCTATGGGACAGGAAAGGTTATCACTATTGTCTATAGAAGCAAAGAATTTAGTAAAGCTGAAATCGTCTTCAGTTATGAATGCCGCCGAATCATCTTCAGCTATGTTCGCCGAACAAAAGGCACGAAAAGTGTATATTTGCTTTGAATTGTTTGGCTAGCTTAGTTCCTAAGAGTATTAATTGTAAGTAATTGGTAGTGTGTAGTGTCGGTTAAGAATATCCACTACCCCATATCTTCCCGTGGGTGTCGTAAAAGACGACAAAGGGAAACAGGCAGGAGATGGGCAGCAGCATCTTCCTGATAACAGCAATATCACAATAAAAAACTGCGGTTGCGACCATCTGTCCCAAGGAGGTGTCGGATTTATCGTCCACAAGTATTTCGTTAACAACGTTGTAAAGATTGGGAGTGTATCGACGAGGGTCGCGTACCTTATACTCAGAATCACCAAATGGTATTCGCTGAAGGTCATACAGGTTTACGCAGCAATCTCGGCACACCCCAATGACGAGGTGGAGGAAATGTATGAGGATATCTCTAGAGCCATGCATTCCTCCAAAACCCAATATACGGTGTTAATGGGAGACTTCAACACAAAACTAGGTACAAGAGAGAACGGTGAGCTGAAAGTAGGGAAATTCGGAATAGGGCAACGGAACCCGAGGGGTCAGCAGCTGGCCGACTTCATGGAGAAAGAGGTACTCTTTATGATTAACTCTTTCTTCCAGAAGCAGCCCCACAGAAAGTGGATCTGGTCGAGCCCCGACGGTTCGACAAAAAATGAGATTGACTTCATTATGACGACCAGATTACAACTGTTCAGTGATGTCTCAGTGATCGAAAGGGTGAAAACCGGCAGCATTCACCGAATGGTGAGAGGCACACTGAACCTACACGTTAAGTTGGAGAGGTCACGTCTAATGAAGTCAACGAGCCGTCCCCCTCGTGCTCAAATCCAAAGTCCCGAAACCTTTCAGCTCGAGCTACGAAACCGTTTTCAGTGCCCAGAAGATTGCAATGCAGTGGACGATATGAACGACAAGCTCGTGGAAACTGTCCATGTGGTCAGAGTCCAAGTTTAGGAAGATCCACCGCAGAAAAACACAAAAACTGTCCGATCACACTCTTAATATCATGGCTGTTAGACGGGATATGAAGCTGCAGTCTTCAGTAGATTTGACAGCATACAGGCAACTGAACAGCCAGATCTCCAAATGCATGCGGCGGGACTTACGCAACTTTAATACTGCTCGTATTGAAGAAGCGATCGAGCGGAACCAGGGCTCCAAAGTCTTTGCTAGAGATCTGTCTGCCGGAAAGAGCCAACTGTCGAAGCTGAAGACCGAGTGTGGCAGCGTCGTTTCCAGGACACCTAAGATTTTGAGTGAGACTGAGAGGTTCTATGGGCAGCTCTATACATCATCGTTGGAGATCATCATCATCATACGCAAGTGTGAGTAACGATCCAAGAGCGAGTCTTATCCGACACTATTCCAATGATATCCCGGACGTCAGTCTGAGCGAGATTAGAATGGCTCTCCAACACCTTAAAAACGGCAAGGCCCCAGTTGAAGATGGAATTACAGCGGAGCTTCTGAAAGCGGGTGGAAAACCGGTACTTGAAGTCCTTCAGAAGCCCTTCAACTCTGTCCTCCATGGTGGCATTATATCGGAGGCGTGGAGTAGAAGTGCGGTGGTCTTGTTCTTCAAGAAAGGTGACAACACTCCTTTGAAGAACTGCAGACCGATTTCCCTTCTGAACCGCGTCTACGTGCTGTTTTCGAAAGTCATTACGAATCGTCTCGCGCGCAGACTTGACGACTTCCAGCCTCCCGAACAAGCCGGTTTCCGAAAGGGCTTTAACACCATAGACCACATACATACCCTTCGGCAAATTGTACAGAAGTCCGAGGAGTACAATTTGCCACTATGTCTGGCGTATGTGGACTAAGTGAAAGCCTTTGATTCCCTCGAAATTTGAGCGGTGCTGCAGTCCCTTCAGCGGTGCCAAAGTTGACTGTATGTATATCGAAGTGCTAAAGTGCTTGTACAGTAGGGCTACGATGGCTATCCGAGTACAGAACCAGAGTACGAAACCTATCCAATTGAGGTGTAAGACAGGGTGACGTTATATCAGCAAAACTCTTCACCGCTGCATTGGAAGACGTTTTTAAGGTTCTGGACTGGTAGGATACGGTATTAACATCAATGGCGAGTACATCACTCATCTTCGATTTGCCGACGATATAATCCTTATGGCAGAATCGCTGGAGGACCTAAGCACTATGCTCAATGACTTCAATAGTATATCCCAACGGATAGGTCTTAAGATGAACATGGACAAAACAAAGATTATGTGTAATGTCCATGTCACACCTATGCCGGTAGTTGTTGGGAGCACTAAGCTCGAAGTTGTTGACAAGTATGTTTACCTGGGACAAATAGTCTGACTAGGTAAGTCCAACTTCGACCGAGAGGTCAATCGACGGATTCAACTCGGCTGGGCAGCGTTCGGGAAACTACGACACATCTTCTCATCAGACATTTCTCAAAACCTTAAAACGAAATTGTACAACCAGTGCGTGTTGCCAGTGATGACTTACGGATGTGAGAGGTGGTCCTTCACTGCTGGCCGTATGAGGAAGCTCAAGGTCGCTCAGCGAGCTATGGAGAGGGCTATGCTCGGAGTTTCTCTGCGTGATAAACTTAGAAATGAGGATATCCGCAGTAGAACCAGAGTGACCAACATAGCCCAACGGATTAGTAAGCTGAAGTGGCAATGGGCCCGCCATATAGCTCGAAGAACCGACAACCGATGGGGAAAAAAGGTTCTCGAGTAGCGGCATCGTACCGGCGGACGAAGTGTGGGGGTCCCCCCACTAGATGGAGTGACGACCTGGTAAGACATGCAGGGAGTCGATGGATGCAGGTGGCTCAGGATCGTGCTTTGTGGCACTCCTTGGGGGAGGCCTATATTCAGCAGTGGACTAGTGAAGGGCTGTAATGATGATGATGATGAATAACTTATAACCAATATATAATAATTTTAATTCAGTGCAAGCGTTTTTGTTCCTTTTATGTAAATCTTTACTCTTTATTGGGGCCCCCCAACAAATTTTGATACAGGGCCCATCTAAGGCACGCTACGCCACTGTCGACCTTAGTCACGACGATAATCAGTTATTCACTATACTAGTAATATTCTTCCCCATCGCTATTCGGTTCTTCGAGCTATATGGTCGGCCCATTGCCACTTCAGATTACTAATAATAATGTCCTCCAGACCGAATTTCGGTCACGGCGGCCAGTCTCAACGGAGACTAGCCATCTGCGCAGGACAGGATTATAGTGCACGAGTGTATGCGCAAGCACAGGTGCACTCTCTATTCCGTCACTCTCATAGTCCGATGTAACGGTAAACCGACACGATCGGAGAGAAATCAGGCGCAGGACCAACGGCTTTACGTGCTTTCCGTGGCACGGGGGTGAAACACCGCCAACTTCCTGACTCCGGGCAGCTACTGTGAATTTCTTGATTGAAAAGCTCAATAACTGATTTTTTTTGCCCGACCCGGGATTCGAACCCGCGACCTCATGATCAGCAGTCGCACTACTACAACCACTACACCAACGAGGCAGTCAACTTCAGATTACTAATCCGTTGGGCTATGTCGGTTACTTTGATTCTACTGTGGATATCCTCATTTCTAAGTTTATCATGCAGAGAAACCCCGAGCATAGTCCTGTCCATAGCCCGCTGAGCGACCTTGAGTTTCCTCATATGGCCGATAGTGAAGAACCACGTCTCAGATCCATAAGTAATCACTAGCAACAGCCACTGGTTGTACAATCTTGTTTTCAAGTTTAGAGGTACGGTGAGAAGATGTGTCGTAAGAACGTCTCGAATAGTAAGTAGTACCTAATAATATTAATAATTTTCACGTACAGTAAAAATCATATACAAAAATAATGTCCTTGAGATCGAATTTCGGTCACATTGGCCAGTCACAACTGAAACTAGCCATCTGGCAGAACAGAATTATAGTGCCCGAGTGCATGCTCAAGCACAGAAGCACTCTCTATTTCTTTAATCTCATAGTCCTTTTATTTTTTATATTGGGATTGCAATCTGACATGAACAGAGAGAGATCTCGACCCTGGGACCACATGATAAGTACACGCGTTAACGAGCACTAGAATGAGGACCCAATCAATCGTCTTTTGTAGACAGGTTCCAATGTTCCAAATAATATGCATGTTACAAAAAAAACCTTTGCCTATTCTAAAGTACTTCTACTTTAGAATCACTTATAAAAAATATGCCAACATTAAAACTCACATGATACTTCTGTATAGTTTTAAGTGTGTTAGTATATTTTATATATTTGAGACAACTATACTCAATTGTGTAAACATTAGTTTAATACTGAGTAACTCCTTGAGTTAGCGTAGCTGTCTCAAGAGGTACTTGAAAATATGTTAAAAACTGAATTTTATTATGCCCTACATTATAATATGTAATACATTCAAATTTTCAGGCATCGGCATCGCACAACAAAATCACATGAATATTGAACAATGTCCAAAGGAAGTTCCACCAAATTGATGAAATAGTCTACTATAGAAAGTTGAAAGAAAGTGGGAAAAACGGTAAGAGAAATAAATCAAAAGACACCAAAGGTAATATCCGAATGCATTTAGTTCAAAAACAGCTTTTCGGCCCAACATGTTTTTAAATAAACTAATTTTACTTAATTATACAGGTTTTATTTTACCATTCTTCCTACACTTCCTTCAACTCCCCCATAAATAAATAAAAAAAAAATCACAAGTTCTTCAACTTTTTTTTACTTGATTCTCAACTAACCATAGTTCCTTTAAAATTCGATTTTGTTTGAACGTAAAATTCAGGAAAGTTGTAGCGGGGCGATGGCCTACACATAGTACAATTAGTACATGGCTAACATCACAATGTCCTTGTATTGTATGGACAGAACGTGTTGAAAAATAAATGAACACATTAAAGGTAAACGGTCCGGCCAGAATGTAATATTTTCCAAGACTGACCTAAACTTAAGTTGATAGGTACTCAAACAATTACGCAGTGTTTGCAAGAAGTGTGGTTATTGCACAAATTCCTATACTAGGGTTGTCAATGAAAATGGAAAAACATATATATATATATATATATTTATTTATTTATTTGGTATTTATAATGATCTGAGTTATACTAGCCAAATTAACAACAGCGACGACAATTTTCAAATATTATTTGCACAACGCATGAATTTCAATATCTTCACAAATGCATGAAAAAAATTTGTTTTATTAGTTAATAATATTTGAGGATATCCGCAGCACTAGGTGGAGTGACGACCTGGTAAGACATGCAGGGAGTCAATGAATGCAGGTCGTTCAGAAGCGTGCTTTGTAGCATTTCTTTGGGGAGGCCAAATAAAAAGAAAATTAAATAACAATGTTAAGTAGGTACACTAATATTTTTAACATTAATTATCTAGTACTGCAAAAGATGTTGGAAACTTCTTTATATCTATGCGATAACGACTACGATCTTCCAAATACGGGAGATATTAAAACAAAATACAAAGTGCAATACAATGCAATGGAAACACGTAGCAACCGTAACAAATGCGACCGCGAATAGGCTGTTCTTCTTACGCCATTACCGGCCTTCTCTTCACCGACATGGCTCACTTGCTTGAATGTTGCTTCGTTGTAATGTACTCAACGATTGCTTGACTGAACTTTTCGTAACTTAATACCCCTTCACTGATGGTTTTTTTTAGATACATGGATGTCTTTACATATTTACGTCTATTCAATTTTTTTTAATTACATAATTGAATATCCCGATGTCACAAGTTGTTGTGTTTGACAAGAATAAGAAATCGGCACTATACAAACTGGTTTGTATCTCTAATCTTCAATTCTAAGCTTGACGTTGTCATAAGTGATATCTATATTCATATACCCACTTCATTTGCGATTATTCCCATAGCGGTTATTATTTTTTAATTATTATTTTACTTCATATTGACAAAAAGCATTGGTAAAATATTGTTGCTCATCACCACATGTATACATGCCCAAATCATAGAAAAACGTTTGTCTTCTATTTTGACAGCTTTTTCTTTTTCGCCCAAGTACTGATTTCTAGAAATATTAAAATTTTCGAGTTCGATTTTAAGAGTATGTGATAGTAGATTACCTAGTATCATGACATGTATAGACACAGGACAGTATGTAGCTGCAAATTATCATACTTGTATTACATATGCTTGTATGTCAAAGGATCCCAATACCAAGACAAAAGATCAATTTACTTTTATACCTACCTTATTTTGTTTCTTTCTTTGTCTCACTTAATTAATAATTAACCCACGGCCAATGAACGTGTCTCCTAAAATGGAATAGGTCTCTTGTTCCATTATAAAATAATCGCAGAAAGTAAAAAAAAAACAATAACCAATTGCTCATATTTTCCTGTTGAATTCAGAAGTGCTTCGGTTCACATATTTATCACATCACTGATACAAACACCTTTATCATTCTTAAAAAATATTTATAGTGGTATTCTTTCATACAGCTGCAGCGTGGCTCTAACACGCATGTAATTTATAGAAATTATGTTCGTCTAAATTCTCAGAACATATCTTATCGGCTGGGAGATAATATTGCGAAAGTACGTGATTTCTAGAGTAAAAGTAGATCGATTTCGATGTGAGTTTGTTTGGATGCACGATTTATTGGCACTTTAATCAGTTTTTTACTAAGTACAGCTTTTTAAAGAATATATCAGCTGGCATGCATAACAATAGAATATAAACCCATGCTCAAAATGCTAGGCTTGGTTAAGCGAAGTGACGATTTGAGCAACACGAGATGTAGGTTAAATGGTTCGGCTCAACCAAGAAAGGACCACGTTCTCACAGAATACAATGGTAAAGGAGCAACATTATACCGTTGTATTTCGTACTGGTAACGGGGCATTCAATCCTAGTCTTCACTGTATCTATATTTTTACTTTAGCCTACTAGAAGTCTACTGTTGAACGTAGGCCACCCATAACTTGTTTCATAGTAGAGATTTTGCCATAGCTGCCATGCAACCACTGGGGCAACCACAGTTTATTATTATTTTCCAAGAAGATGAGTTATCGGACTTATTATAGTCACATAATAGAATCAGGCGTTATGTTGCGGAACTCCATTATAGTAAAGATTTAATTGTTAAAATTATTAGTTAAGATTCGCGTAAAAATAAAAATCATGTGTGGTAATTAAAATTATTTTTAGTTTCCACAAAACGTTTTAATAGTCTTTAATGGTCACATAACAAAAAAAAAATAAAAGTATGCTACGATAAACGCTACACTAATTAAAAACTACTTTTTATTATAAGACGGTCTGTCTTATAACAAAAATTTGGCTCAGATTTAAAAAAAGACTCGTAGAATATATGCACACTCGAAATAGGTATGTAAAGTATGACATTTGACAAAAAAATTTCGGGACACTCATCTTTAAAACAGAGACAAACGTCTCATTATTATCATCATCATTACAGCCCTTCACAAGTCCACCGCTAAACATAGGCCTCCCCAAGGCCACAAAGCACGGATCTGCATCGATTTTCTGCACGTCTCACCAGTTCGTCAGTCCATGTAGTGGGGCCGGCGCCGCCCTACACTGTGCCCACCGGTACGTGGCTGCAACTCAAGAACCTTTCTTCCCCATCGGTAGTCGGTTCTTCGAGCTACATGTCTGGCTCACTGCCACTTCAGCTTACTAATCCGTTGGACTATGTCGGTTACTCTGGTTAGTAGAACCAACTTAAGACAACAAAGAAGAAACTTATTTCTAAGTTTATCACACTAAGTAACCCTAAGCATAGCTATCTCCATAGCCTCCTCAGCGACCTTAAGCTTCGTCATACGGTCAGCAGCCAAGGACCATGGCTCAGATCCATAAGTCATCACTGGCAACACGCACGGGTTGTACAATCTCGTTTTCCAGGTTTGAGGTACACCGGACGAGAAGACGTGTTGCAAGAAAGTCCCGAATAGTAATAATAGTAATAATTTTAACGTAGAGTAAAAATCATATACAAAAATAATGTCCTTCAGTACAAATTTCGGTCACGGCGGCCAGTCTCAACGGAAACTGTATATCTGTGTAGGACAGAATTATAGTGAGCTAGTGCATGCGCAAGCACAGGAGCACTCTATTCTTCACTCTCATAGTCCGATGGGTAAAGGTAATCTGACACGACCAGAGAGAGATCCCGAGCCCGAGACCACGTTCATATCTTGCTGTTGAAATTAGAAGTAGTATGCGCTCGATATGTTAATTATTATTATATTTATACATCCGAGGCAGATACGTGCAGTGTCAGTGACATAGTCATATTTTTGTTTCTTCGATTGATTTAAAGTCTAATAAATTGATAATTTTAATTTACTTTTCGCTTACCTTGAACTTCACTTATTACACAACTTAACATTCTTCCCTCACTTTAGACCTATTTTTAATTTTATAAACTACACGTCTGTTCCAACTAAAATAATATAGGACTGTATCTCCTAAAAACAGGTCAATAAGTAACCTAGCTAGTATATCTTTCGACGGCTCCGTGGCGCAGTGGCTTAGCAATCAGTTGTTGCGTTGGGGGCCGCGGGTTCGAATACCGCACGGAACAAGTATTTGTATAGCCTACAAATAATTGTTTCGGGTCTGGATGTTTGTCCTTGTGCAATTTATGTTTGTAAACTGCCTCCACGACACAGGAGAAAATCCTAGTGTAGGGGTAACGTTTTTTAAAAAAAAATCTTTGTAATAAATATTATGTAAGCTCTACTATAGAAATGTGAATGCAGATATTATTTTATAATTATTATCATCTGAACTAAAATAATTATTGTATTGTTATGTTTATACTCATCAAAGGGGATATTCCCGTTGGGTGAGGTGTTCAACCCGATTAAAGTTAAATAGTTGGTAGTAGGGATGTTACGAATATTTGCATTCGCATTCGCTTATGCGAGTGATTCGCATCATTTTAAACATTCGCATCAACATTCAACATTGTTTTGCGAATGCGAATGTGTACAGGTCTTACTATCTTGTCATATCCCGCCCGGTGGTCGCGCCGTTGGTCGATCCTCGCACGCGCAAAAAGGCGCAGGCAGGCATCACGTGTTTCATTGGAACAATAGAAGGTGTTTCATTCTCGCTGCACAAAGTTTACTCTGATATTGTTGTATTGGCTTTAAGTCTAATGATTTCTTATATTTACGCGAACACTATACATTTAAATAAAACTAATTTTACGGATTTTATCGCGTATATTAACTTATTTTATATTCCCGACGTTTCAAGCACTTTAGAAAATTAGTCAGTTTTTATCTTGCAGAGGGACATTACACTTGACGTCAGTCATCAATGTCCCTCTGCAAGATGCAGGAGTGTACAAGCTTGATTGTGAATGTGGTCTCTCTTATATAGGGCAAACTAAAAGATCCATAAAAACCCGCGTTAAAGAACACACAGCTGATGTATAGAATCGACGCTCCGGGAAGTCTGCAGTCTGTGAACACGTACAGGATCGCCCCCGTCACTACATTAGATATGATAGACTACAAATCCTTTCTAAAGAACACCGATTCCTTCCAAGGATGATTCGCGAGGCTATTGAAATAAAAAAAAAAACATCTTAATTTCAATAGAGAAGAAGGCTGGGTGCTACCATCAGTTTGGAATCCCATGATTAATAAAATTAAATCCCAACCCAAGCATACAACTGTAAGACTTCAAGATACTGTAAGTTCATACTGCGTTGATCGGAACAAAAATTAATAATTTTTAATCTGGAGGTAGCCGTGGTTAACTATGACATTGGGACGTCATACACCTCAGTCCCCCCCGTGACTATGGGTGCTGGAAAGTGCTCGAAACTTCAGGAATATAAAATAAGTTATTATACGCGATAAAATCCTTAAAATTAGTTTTATTTAAATGGCCCTAAATCTGTCTAACCGGGATGGTGATAATAATCAGCGTTTAGCTTCAGACACTAAAAGGTTGAGTAGTATAACAAGCAACATTGATGAGCCTTCAACAAGTCCTGCTAAGTCTTATACGCAACCTGGCAGGAATTCTAGATTCCTCAAGAGAAAGCGAAGGCTCGTATGGAGAATCTGACGACACTAATAAATTTGAAATTAAAGCTCAATTGAAGGTCTATCTTAAAGAAAAACGAACGTCTCGCGATGAAAACCCTCTCGACTGGTGGAAAACAAATTAAAATACGACAAATTGACCGATCTGGCCCGTAAATATCTAAGCGCTCCAGCGGCCAGCGTTCCTAGTGAGCACTGAGCAATTATTGTTTCGTGCAGTCGGCCTTATATACGAGCGTCTTAGAAATCGCCTCATGGGCGAAAAGGCGGCAAAATTACTTTTCCTGAAATATTATATCCTTTTTTTGAACTTTGACTATTAGATATAATTACTGTATAATTACAGTAATTACTGTAATTATACAGTAATTATATCTAATAGTCCTATTAGATAACCTATTATAAGTAATAAAAGTGATAACTGTTTTTTTAATGTTATTGCCAAACATTCGCATTCGCATTCGCACATTTGCATCCCGAAAATTCGCATTCGCATTCGTGTTTGAAGCTGGCTGCAGGATTGCAGTAGCCACTTACTATCAGATGGACCACAGTGATGATGATAGATAGATGCACTTAAAGACTAAAAATTTTACTTTGCTCTAATTCTGGTTTGCGCCATTATACGGACTAGAATTTGTCAATCTGTCAGGCATTACTATTACAAAACAATTTTTATTGTTAACAAAATGAATATACGAAGATTCGGCACTCTCTATTCCCTCACTCTTATAGTCCAATGGGACGGTTATCTGACATGACCTGAGAAAGATCAGGCGCACCGCCTACGGCTTTACGTGCTTTCCGAGGCACGTGGTACACCCACAACGCCCTGACTCCGGGCTGCTACTCGACAAAAAGACCCAACTAATTGATCTTGATCCGACCCGGGATTCAAATCCAGGATCTCATGATCAGCAATCGCGTGACCAACCACTAGCGTGACCAAGCAACCACTAAACAAACAAGACAGTCGTTAAATATCCAAAAGCTATTAAATAGCAAAATTCGTGGAATAAGAAAACGCGCTTGGTGTAAAATTTTGTCGTTTATTAGTGTGTTTTTTTTTAATTTGTAATCCTAGAAATTTCGATTAGTAACCAAGTGTTCTGAGTTTGCCACCAGTTAATTCTGGAGTGGGCACAGCACCCGGCTACCAACCTATACAGTGGTGGTCACATAATTAAAGACACTAAAGGGATATTAAAACAACAAAGTTTATCTACTCTTTATTTGCTTGTTGAAATTTAATACGAGCTAGAAACAATATTATAAATATTGTTTCGAAAATCATTCGGAAATTCATTGTGAAATGTTGGAATTAAACATTGAAAATAAAGCTCATGTGTCCCGAATATTTATTCAGTTTAACTACATTTACACCACCATGACCTAAGCAAAGACTTGGCCAACTAATTAAAGACGCACAAACTAAGTAATTATAAAAAGAAATATTGTAAATATTGAAATCAACTTTATTTTGATAAATTTAAGACATATTATAAAAACAATAACCTCGTTATTAATAATTTGTCGCGTGTGCTTTAGCAGCAACAACAGCCCGACATCGCCTTGGCATTGATGCGATCAATTTATTGCAAGTCTCAATTGAAATTTGTTCCCATGCTTCTTTAAAAGCCGCATAAAGATGGTGTACGTTAGTGGTACGTTTTAAAGCCACTATTTTCTTGTCTCGGTACCACAAATTTTCAATGGGGTTGATGTCAGGGCAGTACGGTGGCCAATCTAACACAGATACTTAGGAACTGGCTCCTTAGGAATTCTTTGACAACTTTTGCTGTGTTTCGGGTCATTGTCGCGTTGGAAAGTCCAAACCACTGGCAAACTTTCCTCAGCATAGGGTATCATTACTGCCTCTAAAATATTCTTGTACTGGAATTTATCCATGTTCCCTTCTATTTTCTTGGTAGGTCCTATACCATGACCAGAAAAACAACCCCAAACTTTAATGTTTCCGCCTCCATGTTTTACTGTTTTCTTCGTGTACTTCGGATCCATTTCTTTTTTAAGAGGACGTCTCACATACATTTTTCCATCAGAAGTTATCATATTAATTTCCGTTTCATCAGAAAATAGTATATTTTTCCACTCACGTCCTGTCCAGTGTTCATGTTTTTTGGCAAATCTAGCTTGAATGTTTTCCTTCTTTAATAGTGGCACCTTACGAGATATTCTTCCGAATAAGTTTGCTTCACACAATCGCCTTCTTATCGTTCTTGCAGACACTCCTCTCAATCTTTCCTCACCAAATATTTCTGAGCGAATCAGTTCTGATCCTTTATACGGTTCCCTTTTTGCCAACAACACTATTCTTGAGCCTTCTCGTGGGGTTGTTTTTGTAGGTCTTGTCTTCTTGGGCACATTTTCAGTAGTATTAAAGTTCTTAAAATGCCGGATAGCATTCATAACCATATCTTTAGAGCATCCTAACTGATCTGCAATCTTCCTCTGTGACCAACCTTTGCACTTAAACTTGAAGATCGTCTTCCTTGTAGACGGATCGCAGCTTTTGTTTTTTCCCATAATAACACTAATAAACTTTAATAATGTCTATTAAGTACAAAGCTAGTTTTTATTTTTATTCTATGTACCGTGAAAATTCGCACCAAATAAAAAATAACATAATTGTTTTAACATTATATTTTCAATTTAGAACACGAAAAACACACTGTCTTTAATTAGCTGGCCAGCGGTTAACTTTTCGAAAAAGTTATTATTTTGTTTAAAAAAGGAATAAAATTTCAACTATTGCTAAATACGCGTTTTTGATGTTTTCATTTTAATAATACGATCTCCGTGTAAAGATTAATAACTATGAAATATAATTAATACCTACTTTGGGTACACTACACGTCTGTAATACTGTTGTATGTGGTCACACAGAAGAGTGTCTTTAATTATGTGACCGCCACTGTATATGCCAATGGCTTTATTAATAAATTGCTTCGGTTCACATATTTATCACATCACTAATACAAACACCTTTATCATTCTTAAGAAAAATGTTTATAGTGGTATTCTTTCATACAGCTGCAGCGTGGCTCTAACACGCATGTAATTTATAGAAATTATGTTCGTCTAAATTCTCAGAACATATCTTATCGGCTGGGAGATAATATTGCGAAAGTACGTGATTTCTAGAGTAGAAGTAGATCGATTTCGACGTGAGTTTGTTTGGATGCACGATTTATTGGCACTTTAATCAGTTTTTTACTAAGTACAGCTTTTTAAAGAATATATCAGCTGGCATGCATAACAATAGAATATATACCCATGATCAAAATGTTAGGCTTGGTAAGCGCCGTGATGATTTGGGCAACACGAGCTGCAGGTCGAATGGTTCGGTTCAACCAAGAAAGGACCACGTTCTCACAGAATACAAGGGTAAAGTAGCAGCATTATATTTTATTAAATATTTTCTTTTCTGTTTTCAATACTAGAAGTATACTGTTGAACATTTGCCTCCCATAACTTGTTTCATAGTAGAGATTTTGCCATAGCCTTGCTTCGCAGGGGCAACCACAGTTTATTATTATTTTTCAATAAGATGCTACTGCTCACCTTCTGTTTCAGTTTACCCTCGTTTCATAGGACACTCACGGCATGATCAATGTGCTGAATTCTTAGTCGATGATATTTGTTGGAGTCTGTGGCTCACAGCATTCGCGTACCATAAGTTGCTCGTTTGTCACGCTTCATTCTATAAAAAAGCGCCGTTATAGCATTGCTACTATCAACCTATGCTACTCGTACATCAACAGTGTCTACAACTTCTGTGAAGTTTGGGTGAGCGTTTTCGTGCGGATCTTCTAGTATTATGAGGACAAGAGCAATAGATGACCTTTTTTTTTAAATAGGATAAGGGTAACAAACGAGCACACAGTTCACCTGATGGTAAGTGGTTTCTGTGGCCCATAGACATCTAAATCTATCCTCGATTGCGAATCAAAATGCAGATGCGTTGCCAGCCGTGAGGACTAAAATGGGATGCTTCTTTTCCAGTAAAACGGAGCTCCGGCTCTCTACAATCACCATACGAAACACAGCAGCATTAAGCTGCTATTTAAACCCTGTCAAGCTGACCCATTCGTGCTACAACAATACAATTAATATAGCTGCAGCATGGCTCTACAACGTATAAAGTATAGAATAATTAAATCTCCGACTTCAGATTTTAAGTGTAAAATTAACTATTTTATTTTAGTTTAGCTCAGTTTATTATTTTTAGTTTGTTAAAGTCACCTTTTTTACTTTTTATGAAATGTATTTTTACACCCTCTTGAAAGACTGTGGAATATGACATTATCAAAGTAGTCTAAATAGATACATTAAAAACTAGATTCCCTATTTTGGCATTCTTAGTAGTGGAATATTTTCTTTAAAGCTTAAGAACCACATCCGAAGTATAGCCTATTTAATAATAACCGGTGAATTGCGAGTCAGTTCCGTACCATCGTAATACACGTTTCTAGTAGGGGAGCCATTTTAATTTTTAATACAATTTAATTTTTATTATTTGTTATTATAGCGGCATTAGAAATACACATTCTGTGAAAATTTCAACTGTCTACCTATTACGGATCATGAGATACAGCCCGCTGACAGACAGACGGAAGGACGGACAGCGGAGGCCTAGTAATAGACTCCCGTTGGTTACCCTTTAGGTATGGAACTCTAAAAAAGGCATAATCAAAATCGGGTCATAATTGACGAAGATATCGCGTATTCGTATTCGTATTCGTATTCGAAATTCCTTTTTTGAAGTTGATTAAAAGACTTATTATATATTTTCCAGTACTAGCAGCAATGTAAATATTGTTTTAAATTTTTGTACGATTTAGTATTTGCTCATATCATCAACACTTGGCTCAAACGGTAGATAATGGGATCAAAGAAAGCACTATAGAGCCTAACAATATGAGAGAAACTTTACGCAAATGTGGTAAACTCTTACTTAATTTACTTTTAAATAATAATTATTCCAATCCTCTCTACTTTCTTTTCCTTAAAATGTTACTTTTACGTTACTTTCGCAAAAAAAACTTTTGATTTGTCGATCTCTAATTTAATCTCACAACATCTAAGACACTAATATCTCTATAATAATACTTGTTTATATAGGCTTAATAAAGCCTTGGTAATCACGTATAAACGTCCGTGATTTAAAGAGAAAACCGCGATACGACGGCGAAACTGTGTCGTGGTACGCGCGCTACTTCCACTTTCTATTCCAGATACCCATAGCATTTACTACTGCATTAGTATAACGCGACGTCAATATATAATTTAAATATACATTTTAAACTGGGCTGTGAACTGTATGCCACTTTCCATAAACATTTTTTTTTGCACCACACGCAAGTCGAGCCTGTCACTGTTTGAGTTTATTGTGTAACCGCAATAAATCAGCTGTTGTAGTTTTTGAATCGCACTGTTTTATCAGTAATCAATATTTTAGCTAACGATGACCTTTACAATTCATTCACTGTCTAAGACCCTTTTTAAATAAACAAAAAAAAAACACTTTTAAATAAACCCAGTAACTGAAGTTGTATGAAGTTAATTTGTTTATTTCCGCGTAATGAAATAAAATAATGTGTTTGCCCAGCTTGAAGAACACCTACCATCCTTCCTCAATTGTGTGCACTATCCCCATCACCACTAATCCCAGCACCGCTACTCTCAACACCTCCACACTAGGAACAACACAACAACCTCAATAATACGACACGTGTTTCGTCTCTACACGAGGCATCCTCAGGTGAGATTGATTCTGCGATGTCAGACAGCTAATTAAACTTAGCTAAGAGTGCTCTTCAAACTGGGCAGGAAACATAATTTACTTCATTACGCAAATTAAGTTAAATTTTTTTTTTAAATAAAGTTGATACTTGAACGCTTGATTGTATTAAAACCCAATAATAACTGTGATTAAATACGGCCAACAGATAACAGGAATGCAAACCACATGATCATTTGTTTTTTTCTGACTGTTGATTTATTCAATTTGATTTATTCTGTCTTGCACTGTCCCATCTAACTGCTCGTAGAGAATCTAAGAAGTTTGGATGTTCTTATATATTCCTAAACAAGTTTAGTTTTTATATCTATGTAGTTTGGAGCTTTTAACTTTTTAATCAATTAAAAGAGGCAGCAGTAAATTGATGCATACCTTTTTAATATATTGTTGATCGCAGTTTTTGAAAAATATTTAATAAAATTGTAACTAAGTTGTTATAAATTATGTTATGTTACAGAAATTCGGTAAAAACGTTTTTTCCTAGTTAAAACCAGTTTATAACGAACTCTTTCCTTGCAACTATAATTTCCTAGCAATAACTAGAATCTACTGCTAAACAAGTTTTTACGCATGTTAGCGTGTAAAAGCGGTGTAAGAATATCCACTACCCCATATCGTCCCGTGGAATTATTTGTCTTTTGTTTGTGTGTGGCTTTGTCCTTTGTCCCAACCGTATCTCACCCTGCTGTCACTGATATTGCTTGATATGTGCTTTCGTAAAACAGTTTTTTAACTCGTAAATAAATTTTTGTTTAGAATGAAATTCTAGTAGTAACGAAGGCATCCAAAAAATTGGTTTTTAACGAGCGAAAACGCGTCATATCTAAAAACGGGTTTTCATTGTAACATTATTTATTAATTTCATATGAAAATTATAAAATGGGTTGTAAACAAATCCTAAAACAAATTTAATGTAAAACTGAGTGATATTTGAATATATTCGTTATTTTAACATAATTGCAACAATCTATTGCTAGGCAGCTGGACATGAGTACCAGACTAAAATAAATGTAAGAATGTTTTATAAAATAGATCAAAAAGAAAAAACAGCGACCCCACAGTTTATTGAACCAATTATTTTATAGGATAGGGTGACAAACGAGAACACAGTCCACCTGATGGTAAATGGTTGCTGTGGCCCATAGACATCTACATCTATCTTCGATTGCGAATCAAAATGTAGATGCGTTGTCACCCGTGAGTACTAATATGGAATGCCTCTTTTCCAGTAAAAATGGTCTCCGGTTCTCTACACACACACAGAAACACAGCAGTGTTAAGCTGCTATTTTACGCTGGTATTCTGTGAGAGCGTGGTCCTACCCCGGCCGAGCCAACCCATTTGTGCTACAACTATACTACTAATATAGCTGCAGCATGGCTCTACCATGTTTAAATTATTTGTAGAGGTATAGCTTTAGAAATAGGTAAATAAGCTACGTTTGTAACTCCATTTATTTTAACTAAACGTAAGAGAAAAATCCATCCCTTCTAATAACAGAGATCTGTAGTGGGCACTAGGTATGATAGAGGTGATAGAACACACCTTAGTCATTTGTGCAATGGAGGAACGAAAACATCGACTTATATATGGCTATTAATATTTAGAGCAAGATACACAAAATATTATGTGTAATTGAATGTTTAATACTTTAATATGTATGTTATAATATTTATGTTGTGCGAAAGCAAACTTTGGAATTCAGGAATTGTCATAATTAATAAAAATATAATTTGGTGCAACCAAAAGTATGTGTATTTAATAATATTAACGTAACTATCTAAATTAAAAATCATAAGAATTATCCATGACGAGTAATATTTTACTAATGTTAAAATTGAAATTGAAAAATTAATTTCTGATATTAATTAAATTAAATAATAATAATATAAAAAGAGTCTTCACTTACAGCTTTTCAAGTTTGAAAAAATTTTTCAAATCACACGACAAACACACGCACAACTACAATATTTTGCAATAAGGTACTTCGTGCGTTGTGTAGAAAACGCGCGTTCAGAACGACGGCACGTTGCGGACTTGCGGGCTTTACGCTGCGCTAATGTATTCGTACCTTGTGTTAAGCGCCAAAACGCAACTGCATCGCACGCTCTTTTAGGGTTCAGTGGTGAAACTTGTAATTTAACATAATTTGTACGGGAATTTTGTTTATAACTGTGTCCCCGCACCGACTTAAAAAACTACTATGCGGATTTTTTTTTTAATAGGATATGGGTGACAAACGAGCACACAGTCCACCTGATGGTAAGTGGTTGCTGCGGCCCATAGACATCTACATCTATCCTCTGTTACAAATCAAAATTTAGATACGTTGTCACCCGTGAGGACTAAGATGGAGTGCCTCATTTCCAGTAAAAAGGGCCCCCGGCCACCTGCACTCACCAAGCGAAACGCAGAGGTAAACCTATACTTCACGCTGGTTATTCGAGGTCGTGGTATTACCCCGGTTCGAGCCGGCCCATCCGTGCGACAGCAAAAGCTGACGCGTGGCTCTACCACTGTTAACGTAACAATTGTTTTATTCTTTCTTGTTTTATATGTTACTAGCTGACCCGGCAGACGTTATTCTGCCCTTTCTGGTTGGTGGCGCGATGAGTTTATTTTCCTACACACACCCACACACACACTTTTCTATAGATCTATTATACGTATAGTTAAATCGTCTTAAGGATTAATAGAACAGTCAGCAGCCATAATGACAATAAACCAAAAAAAAGAGGATACATAACCCGTTTTTTACTCTTCCGTAAGCGGATAAAAAGTAGCCTATATGTTATACTCATTACTCATTAGTCCTGATTAGTCCGCCGCGCTGCTCCAGTGCGTGTTGGCGGATTTCACATGTCCTCGAAATATTTTATATCTTCACATGGAGGTTTCCTCTCGCTGCTTTCACAATGTTTCATAGCACGTGCTAAATCAACACTTGCATTGCCTATTGCCAGATGGAATTCGAGTTGTTTGAGGATTGGATTCAGGTTGTTTGCTTACCATGAAATATAAGACGTGCACCCTGTCCTGTTAATGCCAATTTCATGTGACGAATGGAACTCGGGTCTTGTGAGGATTGGATTCAGGTTGTTCGCTTACTATGCAATATAAGACGTGCACCCAGCCCTATTAATGCCAATTTCATGTGTCGGATGGAATTCGGGTTTTTTGAGGATTGGATTCAGGTAGTTCGCTTATTATGAAATATAAGACGTGCACCCAGCCATGCTAATGTCTATTTCATAAGTGTCGGATGGAATTCGGGTTGTTTGAAGATTGCATTCAGGTAGTTCACTTACTATGAAATATAAGACGTGCACCCATCCCTGCTAATGTCAATTTCATAAGTGTCGGATGGATTTTGGGTTGTTTGAAGATTGGATTCAGGTGGTTCGCTTAATATAAAATATAAGACGTGCACCCAGTCCTGTTAATGCCAATTTCATAAGTGTCGAATGAAATTCGGGTTGTTTGAAGAATGCATTCAGGTAGTTCGCTTACTATGAAATATAAGACGTGCACCTAGCCCTGCTAATGTCAATTTCATAAGTGTCGGATGAATTTCGGGTTGTTTGAAGATTGGATTCAGGTTGTTCGCTTACTATGAAATATAAGACGTGCACCCAGTCCTGTTAATGGCAATTTCATAAGTGTCGGATGGAATTCGGGTTGTTTGAATATTGGATTCCGGTTGTTCGCTTACTACATATGAAATATAAAACGTGCACCCAGTCCTGTTAATGCCAATTTCAATAGTGTCGGATGAAATTCGGGTTGTTTGAAGATTGCATTCAGGTAGTTTGCTACTATGAAATATAAGACGTGAACCCAGCCCTGCTAATGTCAATTTCATAAGTGTCGGATGGAGTTCGGGTTGTTTGAATATTGGATTCAGATTGTTCGCTTACTATGAAATATAAAACGTGCACCAAGTCCTGTTAATGCCAATTTCATAAGTGTCGGATGAAATTCGGGTTGTTTGAAGATTGAATTCAGGTTGTTCGCTTACTATGAAATATAAGACGTGCACTCAGCACTGCTAATGGCAATTTCATAAGTGTCGGATGAAATTCGGGTTGTTTGAAGATTGCATTCAGGTTGTTCGCTTACTTTGAAATAAAAGACGTGCACTCAGCCCTTCTAATGCCAATTTCATAAGTGTCGGATGAAATTCGGGTTATTTGAGGATAGGATTCGGGTTGTTATTTAAGACGAGCGCCCAACCTTGAGTTACCACGATTCTTGTTTTATTAAAAGATATTGAAATAAAAACCGGTTGCGCAGTGGCTAAGCGTTTGTCTGCTGCACTACGAGGGCGCTGGTTTGAATCTCGTACGGAACAAGGGTTAGTATGATTAGAAGTAGATAGAAGGATTACATAGAAGGATTTATCCGTGAGCTGTTTATATAAGAAAAACGTCTACAAGATACTTAGATAATATATTAATATGAGGGTTGCATTTTTTAAATTAATTAAAAAGTACGAACATCATCTGCACAGAAGTGATGTTATTTTGTTACGGTGTAAAAAAGAGATTGTAGTTGAAATTTTGACTCATTGTGAAAATGTTGAAAAAGTTATGTGTATAGTAAACAATTTCTTAACTTTCAAAGTTCCGGTGTCATACAAGCCTTTAAATTCAGTCTGTCCCTGTGAGTCACAGCATCATGACTTCTACCGTCTTCTTACAGAAAGGAAGTCTTTCCTACGTGAAGACTGTGGCGCTGCAGCTGAAGGACGTCTTAAATAAAAGAGACTCTTCTTAAGCATAGTTTGAGCCCGAGGCTATCAGTATATTACACTTGGTAATAAAGCAGCTAGAGTTTTATATAGTTTTTAGAAAGCTGCATTTATATCGTAATCGTCACATATCAAGAGCGAGTCAGTCAGTGGCGCGTAACGCAACCTACCAAGCTTGCGTGACTAACACAAGTATTCTGTGTAGATAGGTTCATCTATAAGGCATTGTTGTAAGACCACGTCTTAAATTTTGTCAATAATCAAAACAACATTCATCATCATCATCATTAAAGCACTTCACAAGTCCACTGCTGAACATAGCCCTCCGCTAAGGAATGTCACAAAGACGTTACTAGGCCACTTGCATCCTTCAACGATAACAATATTAACTTCATTAAATTGGGGATTGCACGTCGAAAGCGGTATGAAAGAGTGAATTAGAAGTGGAGAAGATGAAAATTTATATTTTTCCTTAAATCAAAACATTTATTAATTATATCAAAGTCTATTGCTAAACATAGGCCTTCCCACAGAATGCCTCATAAGGGGGAATATTTGCCATAGTTGCCACGCTTGTCAGGCGAGCTGGCACCCTCAGATTGTTATTTTGAGTAGCTATCAGGAAGATACTGCTGCCCATCTCCTGTTTTATTTGCCTCTGTCGCCTCTTACGACACACACGGGATGATATGGTGAATTCTTTTCAGCTGCCGCAACACGGCAAAATCTGTTGTGGGTGAAAATTATAAGGTTATAGTTGTAGCTGCAAAGTGGTATATTGTCAACTAATAAATCAGAGTTTTGCAAAAAACTTAAGAAATGCGTCCCAAACAGATTTTAAGAGCGGTAATAATAACCCAGCCGCGACGATGTTTCTTTTCGAAAATAAAAATAAAAGTGTGTTTTTAAAGTCCCACATGAGCAATTATGGCTGCAAAAATAAGATAAGATTCTTAATTATTACCGTGTAACTCTTATTTGGAGTGGTCGAGAAGAATGCATTATTAATAAATACTGTATTAATTAAGTAATTATTCGCAGATGACACTTCTTTAATTTTCAAATTAATTCGACTAAAATATGACAAAGTAAATAATGCTATATCTAAACTAGTACATTGGTTCAATGTTAATAATTTGTATTTAAATGGCACTGAAACGAAATGTATGAAATTCATAACTCCAAATGTCACACAATTAAATACTAATGTAATTTTAAATGGGGAGAAACTGAGTCTTGTAGATACCACCATTTTTCTTGGAATTACACTAGACGCGAAGCTTTAATGGAGCCCTTACCAGTGTTCAAACAGCTAGACTAGTTTACTATAGCTATTTCCATAGCATAATGTCATATTGTATTTTACTATGGGGACATGCAGCTGACACTGAAATTATATTTGTTTTATAGAAGAGGGCCATAAGAGCAATTTATGATTTAAAGCCTAAAGAGTCGCTGTGACATAAATTTAAGGAAATTAATATATTAACTTTGGCCTCTCAATACATTTATGAAAATGTAATGTACGTACACAAAAATAAAAGTAATTTTACAAAAATAAGTGATATTCATTATTTAAATACTAGAAGCAGACACAAGCTAGTAGTACCAGTTACTCGACTCCATCGAGTCAGTAATTCATTCTTGGGGCGATGTATACGCTTTTACAACAAAATTCCAAAAAATATACAAAATTTCACCTGCTCAAAGTTCAAAAAATCTATTAAACTAAGTTTGTATAAAAAGGGTTATTATAATATTAAAGAATTTATGGATGAAAATGAGGTGATCGCTACCAAGCTATTTCTTATTTGTTGTGTAGTTAATTTGTGTAACATACATGACTGAAAACCTTCAAGTACTGGTTTTCCACCCGCTTGCAGAAGCTCCGCTATAATTCCATCCTCGCCCGGGTACTTTAAGGTGCTGGAGAGCCATTTAATCTCGCTCAGACTGATGTCCGAGATATTATCATAAAAGTTATGATGGTCATAAAAATTTAATTTAATAAAATAAATATAATGGTTATTTATTATCATCTGATATCACATCCTTTTATTTTTGAAGCTAATAGTTAAATTATTTTGCATTTTCAATATTTTTATTACTTATTATGTTGTTATGATTCTTAATTTAGACGTTAATTGACTTATACCTGACTTTAGATTCTAGATTTTATACGTCAGCTTTGTAAGTTAATAATAATAAAAACATACTACTATTATTTATAGTGTTTTTAAAATTAAGTTATCAAAATAATTTGAAATAATTTTACTTACATTTTACAGAATACAATTTTAAATTTTAAATAATTTATCTTCTAATTTATAACCGGGCCATTGCTAATTCAATTCACTGATTCGATGAATTATGTCGTTTCGTCTAGGTCTACTACGGATATCCACATTTGTAATTTCCATAAGTAATAAATTTAAGTAAAAAATTAATATTTATTGTTTTAAAGTTTTGGAGTACCTATACATGACGAGAAGATGTGAACGCTGCCTAGACGAATTGAAACCGCCAATTAACCTCTCTGTCCAAGTTGGACTTACCTAGTCGGAAAATTTGTTCCAGGTAAACATATTAGTCGCTTATGTTTACCTAGAACAAATTCGAACAACTTCTAATGTAGTGCTCCTAACAACTACTGGCAAATGTGTGACATGGACATTACATATAACCTTTGTTTTGTCCATGTCTATTTAATACCTCTCCCAACCACCCGACACCTTCTACCGACCTTCTATCCCAAGGACGTGTGGGCTTTATCGTCCACAAGGCTCTTACTAACTCGTTAATAATGTTGTAAACACTATTATATAATTCTAAAATGAGCGAAGTACTCGTTTGAAAATATGGAAATAAAAAACTTTAGTGTTCCTTATGTTGGACTTAGAGGAGTTGATAATCATGGATCTCTCTGATGATTTAGGCGTTATATGATTTCCCGCAGGTTTCCAAGGTTGAATTACAAATGAAGTAAAGATAAAATTATTCACAACTTACTCCAATTGACTAAGGATTGCAGCCAAACTTCATAAGTGAAAGAGCGGTACAATTGTTAAAGTGTAAAAGAACGCTCTCAAAACTCGCGGTTTAACACAAACAAGGGTTAAACGTGAAGTACATCGCGAACTTATTTTTTAGATAAGACCACCAAGTCAAGCTCCCTATAAAGACATATATGTCACGTCTATACGTTTAACCACTCTGCTACCATCAAGTTTAGTCACTTATCTCTAGCACGTCGGGCCACATCTACAAGGACATATCCTGGCCGATCTCGGTTTTAATGTAATGATCCGAGTTGAAGTATACGCCCAAATAGTGAAGAAAAATGTAATCAAAGGACCTCCTCCATGCGCTCAAGGAACAAATCTAGGATAGATATTATTTAGGACTGTACGAGGCAATACTTCACCAAATGAGATAATGATAGTAATAATTTTTCACATCAATTTTGATATGCTGCAAACTTTCTGTGAAATATATCTTGAAATATCTAAAAAAACTTATGAAGAAACTTGTGGATGATTATGTAAAGAAAATTACACAAGTAATGAATACGGGAAATTAAGAGCAACACCAGAGATATAGCAAAAACACGGCTAATATCAATAGAAAGGTGATTTGTCAGAAACCCTAAATTAAAGGAGGGTTTTTAAGGTCATGGAAGAATATTTAAGACTAGATCATATGTAGGCAATACCACAAAATGATATAAACTATATAGAAGTGTATCTTCTACATCATCCAGTGATCAAAGAAACCAGTGAAGCAACCAAGATTCGAATCATATTTGACACGTCATCTCCTGGAGCAAATAATAATATTTCTCTTAATAAGGAACTACTCCTTGAATGCGGAGGAGGCTTAGGAAAATATGTTTTGTAGCTGACTGATATAGAGAAAATGTAACGCAAAATCTTAGTAAATAAAGAAGGCTCCGACTACCAGCGTATTTATTGGAGTAACAATTACTTGGACTCCATTAAATACTACCGCATATTGAGGGTTGCATTTTCCACAACTTCGGCACTTTAACTTTCCGTGAAAACTCTCCATCTGAAGCTCAGCAAGTAGCTGAAGACAAAGGCAAGAATTATGCAGTTGCTGTAAAAAAGGGAAGATATTTTATAGACGATTTAAAATCTGGTCAAGACAATATCACTAATGCAATGCAAAAAATGTTGCCTACATTTTACAAAATGTTTTAAATTACAAAAATGGTCATCCATCATTTTGGATTTTTAAAGGAATTCGAAACCAACGAATGAAGTTCTCTCGTCAATATTGATTTATACATATACATGGAACGGTGAGTGACAAATAAATCGAAAACATTGACAAGAGACATAAAAAAGACATAGATACTGGAGTACAACGTCAACTTACCAACTCCCTGCAGTGTTAGTGAAGTCATTACGAAAATAATCATACTTGCAGAAATCCAAGGAGTGTTTGATTTACTCGGCTCGTTAAGTCCAACTGTCCTGCCGCAAAAATAATAATTCAGAAGTTGTGATTGAAATAGTCTTTTAGGATGATGCCGTTGAAAAAAGGAATGTTTAGACATAAGAAGTGGCTATAACTTAAAGTGAAAATTAAAAAAAAACCCCGAAACAGGAGCTGATGATCTTCAAATGGCTGAAAAATATTTCTTGAATCATAGCTAAGAACACTCTCGATCAAGTCACTTTTTAAACAAAAAAAAAAAAACTATATCTAAATCGGTTCATACATTTAGAAAATATGATGCCACAGATACACACACATATTATATACGCTTTAAACACATAACACCTAAAAATCAACCAAATGAGATTAAATCACCCAAATAGCTTAATACTACAGAGAAAAATTTTAAAAATATCACAATACACGGTTTTTGCAAGAGCGTATGAAGCGGTTACTTATTTAAGAATTAAACATTTGCTGAGGACATTTAGTTACTGCAAAAGATTTTTCAATTGTAAAATGCGAAAAATAAGTGATATACCACAGTCTATTTCTACAGAAGAATTAAATCTTGCTCTAGAAATTGATGAAAGAACTGTTCAAGAAGAAGATTTTACAAATGAAATTACATGTCCTCCAGGAAGAAATCGCATAAGAAGTAAGAGTCCCATAAAGAATTTAAATCCTTTCCTCGATAGTAAGTATATTCTCAGGGTGGGCAGTAGGCTCAAACATACGTCAATATCTGAAAACACGAAATATGCAATGATATAAGGTTTCGCTTCTCGATAGTAAGAGTTAAGTCACTGATAACATCCACCGTTCATAGATGTCTTATTTGTGACAAACAACGAGTTGATGCTAGAACTTACCAGAAGTTACACCGTCGCAGCAATTCTTACATGCGGGAGTCTTTTTTCCTTCTTCTTTCTTTGGGCTTATCGTACAAAAGCATCCTAGACCAGAAAATATATGTCGTGTTTTTAGGTATAATGTAGAGATAAAATTGTTAAAGGATCTGTTACTAAGTTATGTTTGCTTCCAATTAATGGTCATGATTAATATATTATGTTACAAAGGTTCTTACTATTTAAGATAATTAATTTTAATGTTTAAAACATAATGATTGTTTATCTACTTATATCTCATGAGTAAAATTCAGTTGACATATTACATATGGATACTACTATATTGTATCATTGTTTAATTTACTTTACGTTATTAAGATTTTCTTTGTAATATATATCCTTGCTATTTTCTTGGTTGATGAAGAATGTTGAAGATGAACCCGACGTTTTCGGTGGGCATAATGTTGTGTTTTTGTGTTTTTAATTATAGATACATATATTTTTCACGTGCTGTGTAGACTATGAATCAGTTTGCAACAAACAATCCTCAGAAAAAGACGTTAATTTACATTAACAGCTTTAAGGTAATATTTAGTAAAAAAAAATAGCCTCCTTGGTGCATCGCGTGCGAGACAGTACTAATAGCCTTCTAATATCCATAAATGGAGGGAAAGATTGCCCTGTGATGAGGCACTGAAACACAGTGCATACGGATTCCAGGAGTAGTATGTTTAACCTAAGTTAATAAGTGTACTAACAATATATGCATATTTACCTGAATTATGAACAAAAAATAATAAATAAAACCCAGTATACGGTGTTAATAGAAGACTTTAACGCAAAATTTGGTACTAGAGAGAACGGTGGGCTGAAGACAGCAAAATTTGGGATAGGGCACAAACCTGACAAACCAGAACACAGTCTACTTGACGGTAAGTGGATACCGTGGTCCATAGACATCTACATTTATCTTCGATTAAGAATCAAAATACAGAGGCTTTGTCACCCATGAGGACTAAGATGAAATGCCTCGTTTCCAATAAAAAGGGTCTCCGGTTCTATACACTCACCATACGAAATACAGCAGCATTAAGCTGCTATTTTGCGCTGGTATTCTGTGAGAGCGTGGTCCTACCCCGGTCGAGCCGACCCATTCGTGCTGCAACCATAATATAGCTGCAGCGTGGCTCTACCACGTGAAATTAATGAATAGCAAAGTTGTTTTTAGTAATGAAATATGTAGTTGTTTCCATGCGCATTGCTTGCATTATTTGTGGAAATATCGTTTTAAATTTGGGACAGTTATATTGTTTATTTACTAATGATAATACAATCATTGAAGTTGAATGATAAATACCTAAATTTCAAATAAATTAATGTAATTCTTTTGCCTATAAACTTCGCGCAAGTGCCAGCAATAAGTTGATAAAGTTTTACCGCAATCTGATGAACGCCATGGCCGCGCATTAAATACGAACAGACAAATATTGATTTTTCTATATTAGATTAGGTACTAATCAAATATGCCACTTCGCTTGTGAAAACTAATGCTTAACATATTTGCTTTAGTTACTAAGCCTGACAGGTGGGTTGGTAACTGCAGATTTTTTAAATTTTCGATCATTACCAGCAACATGCTGCTGCCAATTTCCTGTTTAAGTATCCCTCTGTCACCTCTTACGTTAACCATATATGTATGAGGTAGTGGATATTCTTACACTGAAACTAAAAATAATAAAAGTTATAATAAATAAAAATAGTAATAATTATGTTAATATTCTTTTGAAGATATTGTAATAATTTATGATTCTTTTAAATAAAAGAATGAATTAATTAATGAAAATTTATTTTAAAAGATTGCTGTATATGCTAAGTGCTGTGTTGTTTTTCGATAATAATAAAGTAATGAATTAATTAATGAAAATGAATTTTAAAAGACTGCTGTATATGCTAATTGCTACTTTGTTTTTCGATAGTATTAAACCTGTTAAAACAATATTTGATTAGTTTTCAAACCATGTTGATAAATTATATGTACCTTAAGACATATCTTATGACCCACATTGCTCTTAAAATTTTAAAACATCGTCTTCTTGTGCCCAGGTTCAATACTTACGCTAGTCTGAAAATGTTTGGATGTCTTAAAAGAAAATTATATTAATACAGTAAAACTTGGTTAAGTAGGACCTGAATAAGTGAGAAACCTCTATAGCTGGAACTCATGCTTAGGTCCTGACACTTTAGGACTGAATTACCTCTGTTAGTGGGACAAAACAAACCTCTATATCTGGCATTAGTTCTTTCGATTTTATCGTCATAATTACCTCTATAATTAAGACAGCGAGTGTATTTTACCTCTTTTACTGAGACTATATTATGTGTACCGTTCTGTTTACTAATTCTTATTCTACTCGCAAATTCCGCACAAATAACAATAACAACGAATAATGATAACAAAACCAACTAAAAAATTTGGTTTTGTTATCGTCTGTATGTTTGTGTTTCAAAGGTGTTAAAACTTTGCCTGTTAATTACCAAAATAATCAAAAAGCTTGGATGACATCTACTATTTTTGCCGATTGGATGAAGAATTTGAATCAAGTAATGAAGTCCCATCATCATCATCATTACAGCCTTTCACAAGTCCACTGCTGAACATAGGCCTCCCCCAAGGAATGCTACAAAGCACGGTCCTGAGCCACCTGCATCCATTGACTTCCTGCATGTCTTACCAGGTCGTCACTCCATCTAGTGGGGGGTCGCCTTAAACTTCGCCTACCGGTACTAGGCTGCCACTCGAGAACCTTTCTTCCCCATCGGTTGTCGGTTCTTCGAGCTACATGGCCGGCCCACTGCCACTTCAGCTTACTAATCCGTTGGGCTATGTCGATTACTCTGGTTCTACTGCGGATATACTCATTTCTAAGTTTATCACGCAGAGAAACCCCGAGCATAACCCTCTCCATAGCTCGCTGAGCGACCTTGAGCGTCCTCATACGGCCAGCAGTGAAGGACCACGTCTCAATTCCATATGTCATCACTGGCAAAACGCACTGATTATACAGTCTCGTTTTCAAGTTTTGAGGTATACCTGATGAGAAGATGTGCCGTAATTTCCCGAACGCTGCCCAACCGAGTTGAATCCGTCGATTGACCTCTCGGTCGAAGTTGGACTTACCTAGTCGGATTATTTGTCCCAGGTAAACATACTCGTCAACAACTTCGAGCTTAGTGCTCCCAACAACTACCGGCATAGGTGTGACACGGACATTAAACATGATCTTTGTTTTGTCCATGTTCGTCTTAAGACCTATCCGTAGGGAAACACTATTGAGATCATTGAGTATAGTGCTTAGGTCCTCCAGCGATTCTGCCATAATGACTATATCGTCGGCAAATCGAAGGTGAGTGATGTACTCGCCTTCAAAGATGTTTTCAAGCTCGTCCAGTAGCTTGAAAACATCTTCCAATGCAGCGGTGAAGAGTTTCGGGGATATGTCGTCACCCTGTCTTACACCTCTCTGCAATTGGATAGGTTTCATACTCTTGTTCTGTACTCGGATAGCCATCGTAGCCCTACTGTATAAACACTTCAACACTTTGATATACCAACAGTCAACTTGGCACCGCTGAAGGGACTGCAGCACCGCCCAAAATTTCGACGGAATTAAAGGCATTCTTACAGTCCACATACGCAAGATATAGCGGCAAATTGTACTTCCCGGTCTTTCTGTAGTTCTTCAAGAGAGCGTTGTCGCCTTTCTTGAAGAACAAGACCACCGCACTTCTGCTTCACGCCTCCGGAGTAGTGCCACTATGGAGGATGGAATTAAAGAGCTTCTGAAGGACATTAAGTACCGGTTTTCAAACCGCTTTCAAAAACTCCGCTGTAATTCTATCCTCGCTCAGGGACTTTCCGTTTTTAAGGTGGTGGATGAAGTCCCAGAAATGAAAAATTTTGATATTTGTTGACAATAATTGTACAGCTCACTATTTTATGTCCGATCTAAATTTATAATATTGAAAGACAAACTAAAATTACAGATGTTTTTGATTGAATTTTGTATACATTTTTGTATTGTTTATGAAAGAATATTTTTGTTTAATAGCTTTTTTATTGTTAATATAGATTACAACTCGTGTATAATGTTTACAAAATACGTTATATTATTTAATAATCGTACCTCTATAACTGAAATAACCTCTATTCTCACCTCTATTAATGGAAACCTCTGTAAATGAGACAGATATTTATTTATACCTGGATATCTGAGACACTGGGTAAGTGGAATACCTCTTTAAGTGAGACAAATTTGCATGTCCCTTAAGGTACCAGTTATCTAGATTTCACTATATTAAAACAGCTACAGAAAAAATATATCTATAAAGTTTGGAAGCATCGGTGTAAGAAATCTTTATAGTGTTGCATTGCCCGCTTTTCTTACTTTTGTGCATAGTGTGAGCAATTAATGTAACATGTTTTTAAAGAAAAAAGTGGACCTGTGCTTTGTAAGGCAGATATGGCAAACACTCTGTTCCACCGGAAATTTTCCACTGGAAGTTAACCAAAGAAAGTTTTGTTTCATAAGCGCTGCCTCCTAAAAGACAGGGTAACTTTAGGAATAATTGTAAGAAAAAAATACCAAATAAGATTTGGCAATAATCAGCAACACTTTGAAAAATCATCTTAAATATACTAACTACACTACCCAATACTAAAATCAACTAAAATATTCACTATAATATCAACTGTCAAAATGGCGTCGATAGAGCGGCACCCATTTGACCCTTTATTATTTGAATGACTGATGAAGAACTATAATATCACAAAGCCATATATGCAAAGAAGGCTGTAGTTTTTGGGTTATAAGATATGTGACAATATTAAGCGGATAATACTCGCGTACTAATAATTTCCAGCGTCACCAAGATTAGGCCCGCCATCTAGCTGTTTAGACTAAGGACTGGTTACACGCCTTACCATCAAATTATCTCAGCATGTTACTTGATGGGAAAAGCTTTTTATAGTAGAGGGGGCAAACGGCCATGCGGCTCACCTGATGGTAAGTGACTACCGCCGCCCATGAACAACTGCAACACCAGGGGAATTGCGGACTTTTTTTAACGTGGTAGAGCCATGCTGGAGCTATGTTAATAGTATAGTTGTAGCATGAATGGGTCGGCTCGACCAGGGAAGGACCACGCTCTTACAGAATATCAGTGTAAAATAGCAGCTTATGCTGCTGTGTTTCGTATGGTGAGTGTAGAGAACCGGAGACCTATTTTACTGGAAAAGAGGCATTATATCTTAGTCCTCACGGCTGACAACGCATCTGCATTTTAATTCGCAAACGAAGATAGATGTAGATGTCTATGGGCCACAGCGACCACTTACCATCAGGTGGACTGTGTGCTCGTCTGTCACCCCAATTCTATAAAAAAAAGGAGTAGGTCTTTTCTTGCGCATAATATAACCAGGAGCAGCGATCAGTGGACGAGTTTGGGCTCCACGGACATTCATGTCAGAAAAGTGTTAGTAATTTGTCTTCTTGGATCTATTGACGATGTCTCTTGTCTCTTTAAATGTTTCCTCGGCTTTAAAACCTCGTGGAAAAAATATTTCACGACGTCTCTAAATAGAGACGATGGCAGGAGACGCGACGATATGAATTTGGTGGTGAAGAGAGGTAAAGCTCTAGTGTGGGACGTAGACATTTTTGCAGCCTCTTATATTAAGGGTAACTCATTTAGAACCGAAGCGGTATCGGAGGCGACTGAACTAAGAGGTGCAAGTGCATGAGACTCATTCTCTGAGAGATTATCGGTTCGTAAAGTGCACGTTCGGTGATGTTTCGAAAGGATCCGTATCCGCGACTTGTGTCGCCACTGTTGGTAAGAGAGTATTCTGAGACTCGTCTACAGATCGCTGTTTCTAGTCACATTCCGCAAGCCTTTTCCGTCTAGTAATACGCCGATATGCCCTTTCTCGCTCAAAGGCTGAGTTTAGAAATTCGGCGAGGAAACGCAGCCAAACTAAACCGCGGGAGTAGGGCTGTATGATAATTTAAGTTTTTGTTTTAGTTTTTTGTTATGGAAATAAATATTGTATATGATATGTTATGTAAATAAACACCATTAAGACAAGATTATGTTGGATTTCAAGGTTTTACGTACAACTCATTCAGGCTACAACCATAACATGACTGTTGCGTGGCTCTACCACGTATTGTTTTAATACTTCTTAATTTACACTAAAACATTATATTCCTTCATCCACTATACCAGAAGGTTTAAGTTTAAAAAAATGTGAAAAATTGTCTTTTGTTTGAGTAGAAAATAGAAGAAAAACGTTGCATTTTAATCCTATTTTTATTAACTGTATCTATTTTATATCGACCTATTATTATTATTTTTGCATTATTTTCTAAACAACTGTATATGGACCATTATGCAATTTATCCAATTTCATGTCTGTCTCATGTATTAATAAAATTAAATTTCCTTTATTATAAAAAAACTGGGTTGAACAAGTTTTTATCTCATAACATTGTGTTCTTTATCTAATTTACTTATAATATTTTACTAACATTTATAGAGAAATTGCACGTTTTACCGAAATGGAGAAGCTTTTAAATTGTGTATTTTGTGTCTAAGTAAACAATATTGTTAAAAGAAAAGAACTGAAGCACCAAAATTGTAACCGGTGCCTCCATGCTTCATGATGCTCACTGCACTGAATTCTTAGAAGTGGCGTCATATGTTTAAACAATTTACATAACTCTTCCGATGTAGACGAGACGAATTCCATCCCTCGATCTGAAGCTATAATATTCGGTATCTTATGGTTTAAAATGAAATTATTAACTAATGCCTTACTTACATTAACAGTATCCTTGCGGCGCTAAGCTTCTTTACTAATTAGTTAATTCGCATTGAATAGTATGTACTTATTACCTTAAATGTCGGTTATCTAATGATCCTAATAAGTCTACATTTTATCTTCTTCTTCCCCATTTCTTGGCCTGCACGGTTTGTGCGTCAGCCATGTTTTCCATTTTTCAATATATAATTATCCTTCGTAGTACAATTGTATTATTAGCCTTCATAGTACACTGCTTCACAATATGTTGATGCGACACATTGTGAAGTCCTCGGGAGATTTTGGCGGCAACTTGAGCCAGCAGACAGTTGGCAATGGTATCTCAAGGCGCCTAAGCAGACAACCTTATAATGAGAATCACATCACCATTAGAGCACTTGTTTCATCGTTTCCACTAATATTTCACATGCGTAGACACTTTATATATAAAATCGCACCACTTTTAGATATCAAAGTCCACTTCAAACCATTATTTAAACAATAATACAGGAGCAGTATACCGCCGCCGGTCATGTTCCCGCCAAAACTCCCTACATTTTTTCAATAGCTAATGGCGTTGTGGCACTACCATCGTGTACTTCGTGAATACTTCATCGTTTGACATTTACCATATTTTCTTACATAATTTCTGCCGTCAGATTATACTACACCCGTGTGTCCGCTAGTTGGCAATCAATGAAAATGATTCAGTATTTGTTTTTGCGTCACTATCCAAGATTTTCTTTACATTTCTTCGTATATTTACGTTTCACGCCGTCTGTACGTTTAGATCTTTTAAGCTACGCAGTGGATTTTGATCCTTAATAGGCAGAATAATACAAGAGGAAGGTTTATATGCATATATTACATATTATATAATACATATTATATAACTCTTCTGTCCGTGTGTATGTGACTGAATTTCTCCTAAACGGCTGGACGGATTTTGATGAAATTTTGTGCGTATAATTAAGTTGATTAGAGAATTATAAGTTGATAAGAAAGTTTAGAATCACAATTAGACCCGGTAGGTGGCGTAGTCATTGAAATCCTCTATATGATTTCTTAATAAATTACTAATAGTTTAATAATGCAAAATCTTTTATATTTATGTCGTGGGGAATCGTCTGAAGGTGTCTCTTACCAGATCCTAAAAAAACAAGTCTTGAAATATTTCTAAGATAGTAAAATGCCGATGAGGTTCGTCGATTCGTAGCATTCTGTAATTACTAAAGAAAATGTATTCCTTCATATGCTGAAATTCCAATACCTACGGTGGGTTTAATACACTTTAACTAACACTATATTGTGGTAAAGGCAGGCTACAGCTATATTATGATTGTAGCATGAACGTTTCGGCTCGATCAGGGAAGGACCACGCTCTCACAGAATACTAACATAAAATAGCAGCTTTATGTTGCTTCGCTTTTAATGGCGAGTGTAGAGAATCGGAGACCCTTCTTACTGGGAACGAGGCATTCCATCTTAGAGCCCAGGGGTGACAACTCATTTGCATATTGATTCATAATAGAGATGTCTATGGACGCAGCTTCCACTTACCATCAGGTGGACGGTATGCTCGTTTGTCACCCTAACTATAAAACATTTCATTCCTATATCCACTAAAGAGGTAACATATTAATCCTCCGTATGGAGTCTGAGTAGGAGCCATTATTAAGAGGATTATGAAGCTGTAAATTTTCATACAATAAGCGATAACGTTTTTGCCACCGTAAACACAGTCTAATTTTCATAATTTTTGGAAATGTTGTAGATACTTAATATAAAAATAGGTCCGTAGGTTTTTATTTTAAAGAAATATTGCGTACGATATAAGTTATTAGCATCTAAATATCTATATTTTAACTTAACAACTTCCTCGAGCGTTTTTTTTAAATTATATTTTATAACTTAATTACTAAAAAAAGAACGTACAAACGTACACACTTAGATTAACACTTTCACTGTCCGGTTTTCAGACACAATAGTAAGACAATAGCAATGACCTATATGTGGTGCACGGGGCAGCTAAAGGGTTAAGGTGTACTGAATCTAATGAGACCAAAACTGTCTCATTTCGTATAGGTGTAGGGGGGTGAAAAGAAATGTAGGAAATGGAAATGTACCACTAAATAAAAGTAAAATAACACCTATCCACAAATTATAAACTTAATAATAAAATAGGATAACGCAGATTAAAATGTTGGAACCGTTATTAAAGGTAGTTTACTTTAATATGGACTCATAGTTTTATATTAACATATTAATATATTAAATGGTCTACTCATTACCTTCACTTTAAATTAAATCTGTTGAAAGCATTCAGTCAGGTAGGTCTATTCAGTCTTATGCTGATTTAATGAGATTTTTTATATTTCAAACCGTTCACCAATTAGAAATCTATAATCCCTTTTAATATAACCTTGTTTGACAAATTTTATTTACAAAGTTGCCACCTGACGGGAAATATTATGAAGTAATAAGTCACATAATGTACTTGTAATACCGCTACTCACTCATAGATGGCAGGTTACGTACAAACAAATTTTTTGTTAACTTTCTAATTCCTTTTCACGAATAAAATATATGAAATAAAAATATTATATACAATTTATAAAAATTGGTATGAACAAAACTTACAATTGGATAATGTTAAAATATATACAAAGAAAATATAATTCTTTGGTGAAAAATAGTTTTACTTTGATTCCGCGATAGATGGTGTTATGTATCGTTAAGTTAACTGTAAATGTAATGAAAGGCATTTTATTCTAGGATAATGTACCTACTTACCTATTCTAAATTTATTTATTTTCAAATGCTACCTATCTTCTGTTAGAAATACTGTGTTCACCACTTTTTATTTGGTAGAAAATACTTAGGTAGGTACTTCATAATTTTGAGAAAAAAAAGGAAATTTTTAAGCTTTTATCATTTTTTACAATATTCAGATTTTGAATAATATTTAGAGAATTATCTGTACGCAAGAAATGGATACAGAATAAAAATTAGTAAATGACAAAAAGCAAGCTTGCAGAAGCGCGAGCGGTTGCTCCTCGCGACATGTTACGATAAATCAGAAGGGGGCGCCACCCTCGCCACCCTGCTACGGGTAAGTGTGATCTTTCCCTAGATCCTACATTTTTATAACTGGCAATATCCACGCGACTTTTTGCGTAGATAGGTATCTTGTATATGCGTAGTTACTCTGTTTTCTAGTTGTTATATATTATTATCTACAAAATTTTGTAGAATGCCACGAAATTGTTGATAATGAACTTTGATCAAACAAAGCTTTATTTATGAAAATTATTTACGGATTGATAGATGCAGCCTCTTAAGAGTTGCCGAAACGGTCAATTGCGAATGAAAATATTCACGTAATTGGAGGTTTCGAATGATAGGCGATTGAAGCTCCGATTAAAGGTATTATTTGCGCACGCCTCAGTCGATTTCGGTACTGTGTTGGAAAGACGCGTGCGTCACTCATTAATACTCGTATTACGATTTTAAACGTAGATATGGCAAAAAAGACTGTTGTTTGCTATCACTGCACGTCAATGCACAGTACATCAATCGCCTCAATATTTTTTTTTTGTCATTTGCCGTTAATACCGTTGTTATATCACATAATAAATAATACTTAGTACAAGAAGTTATATTGAAAATCACTTCGATTACAGTCAACGATCATTGTTCGCATTAATAAGGGTCATTCACGTAGATATTGAGAATCGCAATTGACCGTTTCGGGGATCCGCTATATACTTGACATTCGAAAAATATACGTAGACAGTATTTTTTATAAGTTAAAGAAAATAGATAGTTTATGACAAAAAAGCTGTAAGTAAGAGTCCGTCAGCAAGATAGCTGTGTAAGCTATCTATTTCCAAAAAACTTAAAAAAAAATCGTTTTCGAGCTGTATGACCTGCATCTTTTTTATCAGTATGATGTTGCGGGTGTTGCAACCGAACGGCTGGGTGTTAGTTGACGCTGCGTCCACCGTCTTCTACAAAATTAGCTTCTTATGATTTTTACTTTTTTACCAATGTGAAAAGGACTTATGTGTTGCGTGCTGTAGACGCCTCTTTTGATGCCCAGGAGCAAGTCTATTTTTCTACCGGCTTCAAACATGAGGAGGTACTCAATACGACTGTATGATATTTTTTTTATGTGCGTTACCTGCAATGAAGTGGACGATATGAATGACAAGCTGGTGGAAACTGTCCATGCGGTTGGAGCTAAGTTCTGCAAGACCCGCCCCAGAAGAACACAAAAACTCTCCGATCACACTCTTAATCTCATGGCTGTTAAACGGGAGATGAAGCTACATTCTTCAACAGATTTGAAAGCATACAGACAACTGAACAGACAGATCTCCAAATGCATGCGGCGGGACTTACGCAACTTCAATACAGTTTGTATTGAAGAAGCGATCGAGCGGAAACAAGATTCCAAAGTCTTTGCCAGAGATCTGTCTTCCAGAAAGAGCCAACTGTCAAAGCTGAAGACCGAGTGTGGCAGCATCGTTTCCGGGACACCTGAGATTTTGAGTGAGATTGAGAGGTTCTATGGGTAGCCGTACACGTCATCTTTGGAGCTACACGCAAGTGTGAGTAACGATCCAAGAGCGAGTTTTATCCGACACTATTCCGAAGATATCCCGGACGTCAGTCTGAGCGAGAATAGAATGGCTCTCCAGCACCTTTAAAACGGCAAGTCCCCGAGCGAGGATGGAGTTACAGCGGAGCTTTTGAAAGCGGGTGGAAAACCGGTACTCGAAGACCTTCAAAGGCTCTTTAATTCCGTCCTCCATGGTGGCACTACTCCGGAGGCGTGGAGCAGAAGTGCGGTGGTCTTGTTCTTCAAAAAAGGTGACAACGCTTTCTTGAATAACCTCTGACCGATTTCCTTTCTGAGCCGCGTCTACGTGCTGTTTTCGAGAGTCATTACGAATCGTCTCGCACGCAGACTTGACGACTTCCAGCCTACCGAACAAGCTGGTTTCCGAAAAGGCTTTAGAACCATAGAGGACAGATTGTACAGAAGACAGACGAGTACAATCTGCCACATTGCCTTGCGTATGTGGACTATGAGAAAGCCTTTGACTCCATCGAAATTTGGGCGGTGCTGCAGTCCCTTCAGCGGTGCCAAGTTGACTGTCGGTATATCGAAGTGCTGAAGTGCTTGTTCAGTAGAGCTACGATGGCTCTCCGAGTACAGAATATGAGTATGAAACCTATCCAAATGCAGAGAGGTGTAAGGTAAGACAGGGTGACGTTATATCCCCGAAACTCTTCACCGCTGAATTGGAAAACGTTTTCAAGCTACTGGACTGGAAAGGATGCGGTATTAACATCAACGGCGAGTACATCACTCACCTTCAAGTTGCCGACGATATAGTCCTTATGGCAGAATCGCTGGAGGACCTAAGCACTATGCTCAATGACCTCAATAGTGTTTCCCAACGGATAGGTCTTAAGATGAACATGGAAAAAACAAAACTCATGTTTAATGTCCATGTCACACCTATGCCTTTAGTTGTTGGGAGCACTAAGCTCGAAGTTGTTGACGAGTATGTTTATCTGGGACAAATAGTCCGACTAGGTAACTCCAACTTCGACCGAGAGGTCAATCGACGGATTCAACTCGGTTGGGCAGCGTTCGGGAAACTACGACACATCTTCTAGTTAGACATATCTCAAAACCTGGAAACGAAATTGTACAACCAGTGCGTGTTGCCAGTGATGACTTACGAATCTGAGACGTGGTCCTCCACTGATTGCCGTATGAGGAAGCTCAAGATCGCTCGGTGAGCTATGGAGAGGGCTATGCTCGGGATTTCTGCGTGATAAACTTAGAAATGAGGATATCCGCAGTAGAACCAGAGTAACCGACATAGCCCAACGGATTAGTAAGCTGAAGTGGCAGTGGGCTGGCCATATAGCTCGAAGAACCGACAACTGATGGGGAAGAAAGGTTCTCGAGTGGCAGCCTCGTACCGGTAGGCGAAGTGTAGGGCGACCGCCCTCGAGATGGAGTGACGACCTGGTAAGACATGCAGGAAGTCAATGGACGCAGGTGGCTTAGGACCGTGCTTTGTGGCATTCCTTTGAGGAGGCCTATGTTCAGCAGTGGACTTATGAAAGACTGTAATGATGATGATGATGATGATGTGTTACCTCATAACTTTTTTCTGGGTGAACCGATTTTGATAATTCATTTTTATTTGGAAGCTGGTGCTTCACATGTGGTCCCATATGAATTTCATTAAGGTCTGGCCAGTAGTTATTCTTAATAATTTATGTTGAAGTCAGTTGCACAAAATTTTTAATTATAAATTTTTATTTTTAGAAACGCTATTCGCCCTGGATTAGGTAAGAAAGTGATTACATTGAAATGGTTACAGCTTATCAGTACTCCACTGTTGAACATAGGCCACCCATAGACTACCCTACATCGTCCCGTGAGTGTCGATATTCTTACACCGCCACTACGCGGTCAATTACGTTGAACAATAAATACAATTTATAACTTTCCTCAAGTTTCATTGCGCTCCCAAAAGCTTATTGATTAACCTAGTTTAAGCACAGGGCAAATATAAAAGTATAATCTGTCGTTATGTCTAGAGTATGTAGATTACAATACAATAGAATACATGAATTTATTTCAAACATCAAGGACTTAAAAATTATGAACATTGGCACATAGCAATATATACCTTAACCTAAAGTACATATACAAAACATAAACATAACCCATTAAGGAAACTTTCTTCTTTACACTACCCCAGATGGCCAGAAATCTGAAGCGATGAATGTCTCTTTGTGTTTTGAGGAACTTGGAATACGTAGGATTTGAATTTTGTTGACCTATCAGACTCTAGACGCTGCAAATGTAAAGAGATCGGATCCTTTATGCGGAATTGGTTTCAATCTTCCACGAAAAGCGGGACGTCTTCCCCCGATGCACTTTTGTCCAAACTTGAGATGTAGAGCTGTATGATGGGGTCTACAATATACAGAATTGTACTTGCGTTTATTTTGGTGATGCCACGCCGGTTACAGCCGCGCCTCGACTGACGTCTCTGTTCTGTTTTGTATCGGGTCATCACGACAATTGATTTTGTATTTACATTCTTTCGTTTTCGATCACAAGAAGGTGCCGGACGTGAAGATATCTGAGAAACATTCGCAAACATCTTCCCTTATCGTGAGGTTGGCGTCGCCGAAGGAGCACTCATGGGTTCAGAAATAAAGGCTGAGGAGGTGATGCAACGACGACCGAGGTCGCCCTAGTATCAAAGTCATCAACGCGCTGACAGACGGTATTTGGTGGTTGAGTCGCAATCATAGGTGAAATATGACTACTATTACGGTTACCGTGTGTCATATGAATATATGATATATATATATATATATATATATATATATATATATATATATTCTGCGACGGCGGTGAATTCACCGATGTCGCAATTATGTTGTACAAACGTAGTGACTCCCTTCCTCAGCTCTCCCACGGGTCATTCCGATTCTTCAAGTTTGAAACGGATGTCGCCGACTTAGGCTTTTGACGTGGTAATGTCTTTCAACAATCTGGTCACGTCTACGTGATCGAACGTCACTGAAGGTAGCTTGTTAAGATAACGTGCGATGAAAGTTGACATGTCATCAGGGTAGGTCTCATCAAACGGCCTGAAGATGTCTCGTATGTCCTTTTTACCGCGTCCATCCCTGTGGTGTGTGATAAGACGGATTTTAGTTACCGTTGAGTCTGCTAACACCTTGGATAATATAACATTTGGATGATCTCGAAGCTAGTCAGATCTGCTCCAAAGGCCTTGAATTATTGGACAACGACGGTATCGGAGCGTTTAGGTTGACGCGCCATTTAGAATTATTTTCGTGCAGTCGGTATGCTTTCGTTATTGTAGGTTCGGTATTGGAGCCGCCCCATCATTTGGAAGCGACTACCCTGACCGGTAATAGAATCGCGGCTGATTTTTAAACTGATTGAGATTAGGGGAATCTTTCGATGCAGTTATGATTTAAGCGGTGCTTCGGTCTCTTCAGCGGTGGATTATTACGGCGACAGTCAGAATATCGATGTGGTGAAGTGTTCGAACAGTATGGCTTTGATGTCTATTCTAATCTAATATAATTGCAGAAAGGTAGTGATATAGTATAATGATAAATCCGTGAAACACTTTCAAGACAATTGAAAGAAGTTTTCAAGCTACTATAATAGAAAGGATGATATTAAAATCAGTGGGGATTAGTTCACTCAATTTCGATTCGCTGTCGGTGTAGTCAACGTTCATCATTATCATTATAACCGTTTACAATTACAAGTCTACAGTTTAATGTAGGCCTCTCCTTAGGAATGCCATAAATGTTGATGGCGAATATTTTCTTTTATGGACGAAGGCTGATAAAAAAAAAGAAAAACAGATTTTATTCGTCCTCATATTGATTAGTTAGTATTAGTTACAATCGTCGGAATATACTTTTCATCGTTAGGGTCATGAATACATCTCTTTATAAGTCCAAAGCTGAACATAGGCTCCTCCAAAGAATGCCACAAAACACGGTCCTTCATACATCAAACTTTCCGACCCGTTGCCACTGTAGTATACTAATTCATGTAGTATAATAATCCAACTATGTCAGTTAATCTAGCTCTACTGCGGATATCCTAATTTTAAATTCTGTCACGCTATGAGAAGCACGAGAGTAGAATAAATTTGGTAGAAATGCGGTCATTAAGGAGTATGTTAGGGCTTAATCCGAATGACAGGGTGAGAAAGTGTGGTTTGCTAGATGATGATGTGACCAGGATTAGGAAGGTTTGGTCATGTAGGAAGAATGAACGAGGAAAGAGTTACAAAACAAATCTATGTTGCAAAAGTGAACGGTAGAGTCGGAAAGCGGCGCCCTAGACGAAATTTAATCGACTAAATTCGCTTAATTTAAAGACCGGATTAAGAGTACCTTTAACCGACGAGCATGTATATATAGATGTATGGATGTAAAGGAGTCGAGAGAGGTGTATCAGGATCGTGCCAAATGGAAAGCTGTAGTCTCTGCCTACGCCTCTGGGTGACAGGCGTGATTGTTTATGCTATGGTATGAAAAGCCTAACAAAATTCTCTCCATAGCTTGCTGAGCGATCTTGAGGTTTCTCATACGGCCGTAGTGAAGGACCATGTCCCAGTTCAAAATGTTATCAATGGCAACACTCACTGGTTGTACACTCTTGTTTCAAGTTACATGGTATACGCGACGTGAATATGTATCGAGATCTCACGAAAGCTGCCCAGCCGAGTTAAATCAGTCGACTGACCTCTCGGTCAAAGTTGTACTTATCTAGTTGGACAATTTGTTCTGGGTAATACTCGTCAACGACTGTGAGCTTAATGTACCCAAAAACTCCTGGCATAGATATAAAATGGACGTTAGGCATGATTTTTGACTTTCCATGTTTATCATAAGACTACTGAGGTCGTTGAACACTTCTCTGCAATTGGATAGGTTTCATACTCTGGTTCGTTACTCGGATACGTATCCATACCCTACTAACTACAGCGAACATTTCAAAATCTCAATATACCGAAAGTCAATCTGGCACAATTTAAGGGAAGAATCACAAAAATTTCGACTGAAATCAATGCTTTCCTCTATATATATACGAAAGACTAAGTGGCAGACTGTATAAATTGCAATAAATTATGTATGTGGTCTATGGTACCAAATCTTTTTCCGAAACCGGCTTCTTCGGGAGGCTGGTTGGTCGTTAAGTCTCGTGCGAGATGATTCGTAATGATTCGAGAAAAAACAGCACGTAGTTCAAAAGGGCGTTGTCGCCTTTTTTAAGAACTAGACCACCGCTTTTCTGCTCCATGCCGCTGACCATGGAGGACGGAATTGAAGAGCTTGTAAAATACTTTAAGTATCGATTTTCTTCCTGCTTTCCGAAGCTCCACTATAATTACATCCTCACCTAGGGTCATGTTGTTTTTGAGGTGCTAGAGAGCCATTCTAATCTTGCTCAGTGTGAAGTCTGAGATAGCATCGGAATAGTGTAATTATAGTAACAATACGAACGTTTCATTTAACTTTCAGGATTTTATAGTTATTCTAATTATTTTTATTTGTTTTATTTGCATTCAATGTATTCTTCGTTAACCTTGAACTCTTTTCGCCTTCTGAAAATTTCATAATGATGTTTATAAAAAGTGGTCTTGCAGGCAGAGGTTAAAGTAATTTGAGGTTAATAATTCACATGTATTTTAATTTATTAATCTTAAATTTGAACTTAAAACAGTGCAAATCTCACAACATAGAAAGCACTTTACCCCTTGGTTCGAACCTTTTTACGCAAAACAAAAACATTTGCAATTTCTAAATATCAAACGGTCTTTATTCAAATGTCACGAAAAAAGGAAATTTATGTGGAACCTTACGTATCGAATTGTTGCTGTTTACTTATGTTTTAGCGACCAAAAAGGGTTCGATATCGTAATACTTTGCATTTTGTCCCTGTATCAACAGAATGCTGTGTAACGTACTATCTTCTGCCCATGGATCTACGAGTACATGCGTGATAATAGAAATGCTTTTTTTTATAGAATAATGGTGAAAAACGAACACACAGTCCAGCTGATGGTAAGTGGATCCTGTGGCACATAGACATCTACATTTATTCTCAATTAAGAATCAAAATGCAGATGCGCCGCCACCCCTGAAGACTAAGCTGGAATGCCTCGTTTCCAGCAAAAAGAGTCTCCGGTTCTCTAAACTCACCATACGGAACACAGCAGCGTTAAGCTCCCATTTTACGCTGATATTCTGTGAGAGCGTGGCCCTTTCCGGTCGAGCCGAATCATTCGTACATACATACATATAATCACGCCTCTTTCCGGTAGGGGTAGGCAGAGACCACTTCTTTTCACTTGCTACCATCCTTACATCCTTGTTTCGCTTCGTCCACTTTCATTATTCCCTTCATACATGCTCTTCGGTTTAGGGTACTCTTGACCTGACCTTTTTTCAAGACGTCCCTGATTTGGTCTAGTAACGTCCGCCTAGGCCTTCCCCTTCCAACACTTTTATTCACACTCGCCTCATACACTTTTTTCTTCAATCGTTCTTCATTCATTCTCTCGACATGGCCAAACCATCTCAGCACACCTTTCTCAATTTTTGTCACTACATCTTCTTTCAGACCACAACGTTTCCTTATCTAAATATTTCTTATCCTATCACTCAGCATAACTGCTGTCATACTTCTTAACGCTCTCATCTCAATTGCATTTATTCTGCTTTTATGTTTCTTCTGCCATACCTAACTTTCACTTTCGTACATGAGTGTCGGAACCAACACCCCGCATGCACAGCCAAACGAGTCTTGTTAGACACCTTCCGATTGCTCATAAAGGAGTGCAAAGCTCCATTTACCATGTTCCCTGTATTCACTCTTCTTTCTACATCACTCTAACACTTTCCATCTCTTGTAAAATTTGAACCCAGATACACAAACTCCTTCATCTGTTCAATTTGTTCATCTCCAATCATGAAAATCTCCAATCACGATATTGCAGTACGTCACTGCCTCATCTCTTTCAAATATCATCACTTTCGTCTTCTTTACATTCATCTTCATTCCCTTTCTAACAATAGCTCCACTCATAGCAGTTACTATCTCCTGCAACTCCTCGGCCGAAGACGCAAGTAATACTTGGTCATCAGCATATAGAAAACATTTGACGAGTAACTCATTCATTCTCAACCCACTTTCATTCTCTTTTAAATCTGTCAAGTAATTGTCCATAGTGTTGCCCAAATGCAAGAACAAGACGAGACTTAGCCAGTCTTGGTTTTGGTCTTGCGCCAATACACCTGGTCTTGTTCTTGGTCTTGGTATTGCGCTCTCAGTCTTGTTCTTGGTCTTGGTCTTGCAGCAAGAGTCTCGCAAGTCTCGCAAGCCTATTGCTATTTATTAAACGTTACTTTAGATCTTAGAACAACTTAACACAGTAGACACATTTTGAGCTTGAATTAACATAGCCATAGAAAGACCAACCAAATTAATAAATGTCTAAACATTTAATGAGAAATTCGAAAAATCAACTAATACCGGGTGGGGTTTGAACCCACGACCTAAGCGATCCGTGCCGATGCTCTAACCAACTGAGCTGTCTACCATGTCTCACGGCCACGGGAGTTAGTCTGTTTCTTAATAAACGTTTACATTTAATAAGCTTACATGTGCTAAAACTTAGTCAATACGAAAACATAATTCAAAGACGGCGTGTTTAAAAGATGTGAATCAAGATTACAATAATTTTAAGAAACAAATATTTAACTTACTGATAGCCTAAACTCTCATGCAACGTTGTATTTTAATACATTTTCAAAATGTCCACCACGGCTACGTGGCGCAGTGGCATAGCAATTGAGTTGCAGCGCTAAGGACCGCGGGTTCGAATCCCGCACGAAACAATATTTGTATGGCCTACAAATAATTGTTCCGGGTCTAGATGTTTGTCCTTGTGAAATTTATGTATGTACACTGCCCTCACAATACAAGAGAAAATCCTACTGTGGAGGTTACGTTTTAAAAAAGGAAAAGAAAGAAAATAATTTAGAAAGCAATTCAGTGTCATTTTTCACTATTCTAAAATCGTTCACTCATAGAATTAATATTTTAAGGTCCTCGGCACTTGTTGTCTCACTAAAATAAACTAATGATTTAATACGTATTAATATTTAATACGTGCGTAATCAGGTGATCTGGGAGGTCAATGGCCCGGCCCCTGCGACCTTTATAAGGTACTCCAAACTCTGTATTTGTAAAGACTTTACCATACTTGAAATAAGGTTCAATTTTCTTTATTTTGTATTGAATGACGGAATTTGTATTAATACAAATAACACTGCACTTTTAAAAGTATTATTGCCTTGAGTTACGGTCCATTTCAGTTTGTATTGACTGTACAGGTTTATTCTGACTGTAAATTACGTAGTTTCAATTATATTTGGATAAAAAAATTACCTATATTAAAAATGATTGAAATCAATTCAGTAAACGATTCTGAACAAACTACTTTCTCAAAGTGCGTTAATTATGTTACGTGTTGTATATATATATATATATATATATATATATATATATATATATATATATATATTATATATATATATATATATATAAACTACCACTCAGTGACTGCCTATTACGATATCTCAGGTATTATAAAACATACAAACTTGAAGTTTGTAAGGTAGGTTCCTTTTATGGCATAGAGATCAGTTAAGAAACGGTTTTGAGAAAATCTATCCCTAAGGGAGTGAAATGGGAGTTGGAAGTTTGTAATGAAAGTCCTACGTTTTTGAAGTTAGAGACACGAAAATCGGCATTAAAGTTATAAGTTTTCAATAATAAAATCCTGAATAAGCTGTTTTACGAAATCGTAACCCTAAGGGGGTGAAAGTGGGGTAAAATGGTTACATGCAAGTCCTATATTTTTAAAGTATAGATATGAAGATCGACATTTACTTTATTAGTTTTAAATAATAAATACTTGCATAGTTAAGCTTTACCTATATAGCCTCTTTATACTTAGGTAAGACTTTTGCAGCGGGTAAATTTTAAAATCTCATAGGAAATCAGATATTGTACGCGGACGAAGTCGCGGGCGGCCGCTAGTTACATAATATATGTGTTACGTAATTGTGTGATAAGTATATTTTTTCTTACCTGTCCACTTTTTCCGGTGGTTATTAAAAAGCTTGTGATATCTCCACTTAATTTTGGTTTTTCAGGAAGAAATATTTATGATTCCTTTTTGTGGAAAGCTCTTAGATGCTTCCTTAAGCCTGAAGTGCTTCTGTTTTTCATTTTCATTTCAACCTTTTTATGTTGGCATAATTTACACAAAGCAATTTGGGATGCATGAATTATGTCGAAAAACTCATCAAATTTCCTTTTAGGTCTTTTAGATCTATAACTCCAACTCTCACTACTCCGACTAGAACTATTCGACTCTTCGTCACTCATGTCAAATTGTAAACTTATCACTCCGAGAACAACAAGGATTAGAGTAAAAACAATTAATACATTAGACTCGAAGCAAAGCTCAATTGGGAATGACTGGAATTAAAATAAATACTACTATTTGTAAGTACACGCCGAAAGACCGACAAAGGAAAGTTCGGCATTCTTTGATAAAAATAACGATTCTTCAAAAGATTAATAAAGTAGATGCGTTGCCAGATAGGTATAGTGTGCCTACGTAAAAATGAAATGTGAATATGTAAATAAAATTGTGTATATTATGTTCTTCTTGTGATTGAATTAATCTACGTTAATTACATTAAATTTGCCTTCACTCGTTTGAAATTCAAAATTCAAATATGTTTTATTGTATTTATTAAAAATACACTTTTGAATAGTCATATAATCACTGTTTTCCCCAATTTTTTCTTTTCCATGTCCAGGGGTTCTGATTCTACTGAGAAGAATCGTGGAAGAAAGTAAGAAACTCAGTAGTTGCTCTTTTCAAAATATTTTTACAATAGTACTATAATTATGTAAAGAGATAAGTCAAACATAAAATGTCAAATGTATATGTAGGTACCAAATCGGTTTAGAAATTTCTAGTTAGTCCTGTGTAGTACGAGAGGTCAGTTCCAAGCATTTTTGTCTGACTTAAATTGAAAAGGTGAAAGATCTAACATTTCTTTTGGAATCTTATTATAAAATCGTATATAGCTACCCAAGAACGCATTATATACTTTGTGTAACCGGAAAGCAGGTATTGTGATTTTATTTTTATTTCTACTATTAAAATTGTGCAAATCACTATTATTTACATCAATTCGATGAAATCAATTTCTTTAAACGGTTCTCTAAGAGATACTCGGGCTCCTAAAAAGTACATAGATCTTATTTTACGCTTTTTATTTAATATGCACACTTTTTATATTATTCGATTAGCATTGTACAAAATGTTTACACGTTTCAAGTGTGTTAAAAGTGTCTACAATATTTATCAAATGGGTGACGACATACTCGAACACTTTGTGTTCAAAAACACACACTTCCAAAAATCGAGATATGCAGTGAACTTATTGAACATGTTTATCTATTAGGTAATAATAATAATAGTAAGTAATTATTATAAACCCATATAGTTAATATTATAATAATTACTTATTAGAATAAATTACTATGGTATCTACCTATCCTTACCATTATCTAATTACAATATTCCTTGCGAGATCAGCATAATGTATTCGTGTCGATTCTGAGCACCCGGAAACTTATTTTATTCTTTGGAACATGTACTCTGTGGCGGCATTCAAACAGTGTCAAACGTAGTGCGTGCGGCGCGGCGGCGACGATTGAATGCGATATCAATAGAAGCCGCCGGCGCGTGTATCTTGACCTTGTACTTCCGAATAGCTGCGAAATTTCTTTGACAGGTCAGTATTCGACCTTTGATGATGCCGACAACAAGACGCCGCGCACTATCAAAGTGCCGATGGTCAAAACTAGGGATGCACTGTTTTTTCTTTTAATGGATATTTTCATCCGCTATGTATGTTTATGGTATTGTTCGTAATGCGCATAAGTCCAATTTTCCATTTTTTTTATATATTTTTTGCGTCTCATAGACTCCCTAAGCGTATACCCGAACTCCTATACTCCCTGAAACGACACTCATTCCTAACTGCAAGACGCAAGAGTCTCGCAGGCTTAGTCTTGTTCTTGCTCAAATCTTGCACGGTCAGTCTTGGTCTTGGTCTTGCTAAAATTAGGCGGTCTTGTTCTTGGTCTTGGTCTTGCAAAAATGCAAGAACAAGACCAAGACTGCAAGACCAAGACTCATTTTGGGCAACACTAATTTTCCATGAACAGATTAAACAGCGACGGTGACGCAACACATCCCTGTCTAACACCTTTTTCGATATTAAACTCCTGGGATTCTAGTGCCTACACAAGCTCTAGAATCCCTATAAAGAGATTGTAATGCTCGTATGAGGATACTGCTCACACTGTTCACGGACAGTGCTGACACAATTCATTCCTTACCACTCTATGATAGGCCTTTTCTAGATCCACGAACGCGCAATAGACCTTCTTGTTTTTAGCCAAACACTTTTTGGCTATGCACCGTGATTCGTTTACCCCATTCCCTTTCTAAATCCCGCTGTGTGCATTCCATACTTTTTCGTCTGTTTCATTCACAACCCTTTCAATCAACACTTTCGCATACAATTTACCGACCACGCTGAGAAAACACTACAATGGTACGATTACGGCGTTGCCAGTACTGGGAGACTGGTCTCCCGGTACTTGCCCATTTCGCTAGCACAAATTGATAATTTACCACGTGCTCGGCGGTAAAGGAAAACATTGTGAGGAAACCTGCATGTCTGACAAATAAGAAAAAAAATATATTTCGAAGACATATGAAGTTCGCCAACACGCATTGGGGCAGCGCGGCGGACCTTTCCTTGCCCTAAAACCCTCTCAGAAATGAGAGGAGGCCTGTGCCCAGCAGTGGGACGTGTATATAGGCTGTAACTTTAAATTGAAAAGGCAGTACAGCTGACTAGCCACTATGCCCTGCCAGCCCTCAGCATCTCGACGGTAATCCTATCATACCCTGCAGCCTTACCTAATCTCACACTTTTCAACGCTTTCACTATTTCATCCACGCTCATCTCACTTTCATCAACATTTATATTAGTTTACATGGAAGGTGCCGGATACTGTACATGCACTTCCTCTCTTTCAAACAAACTTTCAAAATACTCTTTCCATTTCTTTAACACACATTCTTCTCCTTTTATAATGCTCCCATCTTGACTCCTGATTGTCCTCAGCTCCGAGGTAGAAGTTTTCCTCTGGCTGTTTTGATGGATTTCCAGAAGAACTTAATGTTTGTCTGGAAATCTTCAGTCAGCTTCCTATCGAAATCATCCTTTCGTTCTTCTTTCTGTTTTTCTTTTTTTTTATAGGAGAGGGGCAAACGAGCATGCGGCTCAATTGATGGTAAGTGACTACCGCCGCCGATGAACAACGGCAACACCAGGGGAATCGCAGATGCGTTGCCAGCCTTTTAAAAAGGAGTAGGCTCTTTTCTTGAAGGTCCCTAAGTCGTATCGGTCCGGAAAAATCGCTGGTGGTAAACTATTAGACAATGAAGTTGTGCGACGAAGAAAACATCTTCTAAATCGCACAGTGGTGGACCGCCAATCATCCAGATGGTGCGGATGGTATCAGGAGTTCTGCCGCGATGTGCATTACAAATTTGGCGGCTGGGATTAATCCGAACAATTCTTCAGAGCACTCCCCGTGGTAAATGCGAAAGAAAATGCAAAGAGATGCAACATCTCTTCGCAGCGCCAATGAATCGAGCCAATCGGAAAGGACTCGCTCGTCGAAAATTCGAGCCGCTCAGCGCTGGATGCGGTCAAGTGCAAGGAGCTAGCACTGGGGAGCCTCTGCCCAGAGATGGGAACAGTATTCCATGTGAGGCCGAACCTGCGCCTTGTTTAGTTGCAGGACGTGTGCCGGCATGAAATACTGTCCCACTCTGCTGAGCATGCCAAGCTTTTTAGAGGCCAATTTGGCCTTCTCTTCCAAGTGGCCACGAAACTGCACGTCACTCGATATGTTGACTCCAAGGATGCCGATACTGGCTGAGGCAGGAAGGGGAGTGCCTTGAAACTAAGGAGATACGACAAAGGGGTTCTTTTTAGCGGTAAACGCGCAAAGTTGTGTCTTCTGATGATTAAACTGGACTAAATTTAGTCGCCCCCAATCCGAGACTTTGTTCAGCAAAGACTCGACTTCAGACACAAGTTTGATCCGGTACTTAGCGACGTTTTCCCGAGAAATATTGGCACGGCCAGTATATAAAGCATCACCAGTGCTGTCATCCACATAGCAATGAGTGTTACCAGTTAGCATCATATCAATGTTATGCAGAAGAAACAGCGTTGGTGATAGCACACAGCCTTGTGAAACACCAGCGTTAATAGGCTTGTAGTCGGAGCATGCACCGTCTACAACGACCTTGATGCTCCGATCTGCAAGGAAGCTGGTGATCCAATCGCACAATTTCTCGGGAAGCCTATAGGAAGGGAGCTTCAAAAGAAGCGCTTTGTGCCAAACCCGATCGAAGGCCTTCGCAATGTCCAAACTAACGGCCAACGCCTCCGCCTTGGACTCTACTGCGTCCACCCATCTATGGGTCAGGTAAACCAGAAGATCACCAGCGGATCGACCCGATGAAAACCGTATTGGCGGTCACTAATCAGCTGGTGATCCTTAAGGTACCGCATGAGCTGGCAGTTTATAACGGATTCCATTATTTTGGAGAACAAGAAGGGGATGGATATAGGCCTATAGTTGGACGGGTCTGAGCGGTCGCCTTTTTTAGGGATCGGGTGGACAAAAGCTGCCTTACATGAATTCGGGACTATACCTTGGGAGTAGGAGTACCGGAAAAAACGAGTTAGGACCGGTGCCAACTCCGGAGCACACGTCGTCAGCACAATTGGGGGGATTCCGTCAGGCCCACTCGACTTGTGGATGTCCAGGGAGAGGAGTGCTCTGCAAACCGAGCGCTTTGAGAACCGCACATCCGGCATGGAGCACTCACACCGCGGGATGGTTGGCGGTGTGTTCCCCCTATCATCAACAGTCGAGTTGGACGCAAAAAGGGAGCCTAAAAGATCGGCTTTCTCTTTTGCGTCGTGGGCCAGTGAGTCGTCCTCCCTGTGCAGAGATGGTAGTGATGGCTTACAGAAATTCCCTTGGACAGCCTTGGCGAGAGACTAAAATGCACGGGTTTCCAAAGCAAGGCGAACTAGTTTCTCGCCAATTCTGCCTATGTGCTCTGACTTTGCCTTGGCAATAACTCTTTTTAGAACCTGGAGGCGAAGTTATACTTCTTTTTAAGTATGCTGGTGTTTACATCCCGAGTCGCCGAAGCCGCAGCCCAGGCTTGATAACACTCCTGCTTACTGCGTAATACACAAGAGCGACCAAACCAAGGCTGAGATCTGCCTCCGATGGGTACCACAGATGATGAAATAAATAGTTCCATTCCCTGTAGAACCACATCAGTAACAGAGTCAGCAACAGCGCTGGGATCATCCGGCAAGAAGCAAACCCGCCCCCATGGGTAGGATGCAAAGAAAGACCGCGTTCCGTCCCAATCCAGCGACCTGTAATGCCAAACACGGCGGCAACCTGAAGAACGCAACCGCGAGGAGAGCGTGAGTGGCACGACACTCCGGATTAGACAATGGTCCGAAGAGCCGAGAGGGGCATCGACGGAAACCTGATATCAGTCCGGATGAGAGGTCAGCAGAAGGTCCAACAGGGAAGGTGTGTGATTCTCCACATCTGGAATCCGCGTAGGCGAAGTAACCGGTTGTGTCAGACCATTTTTTTTTTCGTGGGAAAATCCTCATGGATACCTCCGGCTGCGGGGGCAACCGGAAGGTTATGCCGGACTCCTACCGGCTAAAACCCCACGGTGCCTCCTCGCACGTGCGCGCGGGGCCGCGGGAATACAAATTCTTCCGCAGCCCCACACTAGTGCTGGCCCGGTCTGTCCGGGCCTCGTCTCCTGCACGGGGTAGCGAGGTGTTCAGCTACCCCCCTCCACAGCCTCCAACTCCACCTGCGTATCGGACCCCCCCGAGTCCAATACGCGGAGGCCATGGGGCCCTGAAAATCGAGCGCTTAATAGCGCCCGCTTTCCCGACCCCAGCGGCGGATCTGGTCTCGGGCTCCGCCGCCAACCAAGTTTCGGCCGCGGAGGGTAGGGAGAGCGGAGCTTCGCAATACCGACACTCCTCTCCCCCCGCGGCCCCACCACCTCCGCATCAACGGTGCGGCCCCGTTTGAGTCGCGGAGGATAGTGCGAGTGGCGCATCGCCATACCAACACTCCTCTTCCTCCGCGACTCCACCTCGGCTGCAGCGGTAGAGGGTGCGGACTCCCCTCTCACCGCAGCCCACCTACACACATCCGAAGTGGGCTTCCCAAGCCCACTCGGAGTGGCCACCTCGGGCCGGCCCTACACCTCGGGCCAGCCAAGGGGTTCCTCTTCGTTCACCGCGGTTGACCAAGCCACGGCTACTAAGCCCCCCCGCCACGACAAGGCGGGAACCCGTTCGGGGGGGGGGGTGTAGCCATTTGGACATGGTCGATGAGTCGGTCTGTTTCGGGATTACCGCTATGGGACCTATAGAGGCAACCGTAGACACGCGGATGGTCGTCGCTGTCTACGCGTAGCCAAAGGATGGACAGGTCCGAATCTTCAAGACTGCCGAGGCGTCGAGAACAGATGTCCTCTCTGACATACACGCAAACTCCAGCCCGAGGCACAAAGGAGTGCTCCAATGTGTACCCTGGGCAGGAGAAATACGAAGTATCAGCCGGAGAGGACACCTGGGTCTCGGTCAGAAAGAGCAATGCCGGCTTCGCCGTCTCGAGATGGTAGTGGACGGCGTTTAGGTTCGAGTGAAGTCCCCTGATGTTGCAGAAATTCACGGATAGCGTGGCAGGGGTCGCCTTGGTATTGTTGCTCAGTTTGCCCCTAGCAGTTATATTTTTGAGCGGAATTTTGCTCCCCCCCAGAATACGCGGGGCAGCCTGAGCACCCACGCTCAGGAGTGGAATAACATGGTTGTGGATGCTCAGCGTGGGATTCTCTAGGGGTGCTGGTACCCTCTTGGGCTAGTCTTTCGTGTAATTTCGCTACCATGTTGAAGGGGGGGGGGGGGATTGGTCCTCCGGCCACCCGCACTCACCAGACGAAACGCAGAAGCAGAGCTTCTACTTCACGCCGGTATTCTGTGAGGTCGTGGTACCAACCCGGCTCGAGCCAGCCCATATCTGCAACAGGAAAAACTGCCGCGTGGCTCTACCACCGTTGATCTTATATATAATAATCTTCAATCACACCTATCTTTTCTATGCCTTTAAAACTTTTTTTCAGTTTCTCTACATTCTCGTCTTTTTTTTTTCTTTTTATTGTAGACTTTCCACTTTTACTCTGTCCGAAATACTCGTAGGCTCGGCCCCTCAGTGTCGCCACCGTTTAAAGAGGCCACGCATTCAGGCTATGGCCAGGAAGTGGTCTGTGTCGAGGCCTACACCGCGGTATGCCTGAGTGCTTAGCACTTTCTTCCTCAGTCTTTCACCCACATTTACAAAAACAATCATACTTCTAGACTCACCCTCTTCTCTTGTATACAAATGAATCTTTTTATGGTCAAACATAGTGTTGGCCACGCACAGATTCCATTCCAAGCATACTTCAAGCAGGCTTCTCCAATTGTCATTCACTCTCTCGTCCCCAAACGTACCCAGAACTCCTTCATACCCATCACGCTTTACTCCAATCTACTCATTAAAGTCCCCTAACATCACGATCCGTTCATTTTCTTCGCATTTATTCAAGACATCTCTCATGCTATTCCAAAATAACTCTCTCTCTTGTTGGGCTTTTAATGACCCACCTCCGCTCAGATCCGTCGGTGCATAGACTGCAAGGATAAACAAGCGAGTGAGTCCGACTTTTAACCTAATCCAGAGAAGTCTTGGGCTTACATATTCATGCTCCATCACACATTCAACTATTCGAGATGAAAGAATCACACCAACTCCCTGACAGCCTTGGCTGGTTTGGGGGACTTTCGTTCACGCACAGAATATCTATGCATCGTTCATCCATCATCTGACATACTTCATCTACCTTACCATCCATTCCTCCTCTTATCTAGGCTTGCCCCTAGCCATGCATCCATCCGCGCGGCAGACGTTGAATTGGCGGAGAGGGTTGGAATAGGGAAATAGAAGGATAGGTGGTGTGATAAGGCAGACTGGTAAGTTAGAGTGGGAAATAGGAAATGTAGAATATTACCGCCCAGGAGGGCAAGGGATAGGACAGTAATAGCTAGGGAAGCCAGGGTCGCATATCCGTATACTACCTAGTCAGGTCATAAGTATTGTCACACAGTAAAAACTTTTCTTTTAGAAAGCTGGCCACAAAAAAGTTTATTGAATTCGAATTTCGAATTGTTCATGAAAATAAAACTGTATTTTTTTAGAATTTTACCCATTTTTAAATATGGAGTGGACGCTTAAAGAAGAACGTGTTGCAGTTATTGCGTTGCATCGTTGCGGTTACGCGCCAATTCAAATTTTTGACATACTGAAAAATTTGAATATAACCAAAAGATTCGTTTATCGTACCATCAAACGATACAGTGAAGACTCTAGTGTAGATGACAGGTCAAGAAGTGGTCGCACTCGGTCTGTTAGGACTCCAGCAGTGATAAAACCATCCATGATGAGATGATAGGCATCTCCATCTATACTCGATTAAGAATCATAGTGTAGATGCGTTGTCAGCCCTGAGGACTAATATGGATTGTTTCCTTTTGAGTAAATAGGGTCTCCGGTTCTCTACACTCACCATAAGAAACACAGCAGCGTTGAGCTGCTATTTCATGCTGGTATTCTGTGAGAGCGTGGTCCACGTGGTTCCACGGTCGAGCCGACCCATTCATGCTTTAATTATCACAATACAGAATTAAAGTACTACTACCAATAACACTAATAGGTGAATTAGAGTTACAATTAAAATTATAATACTAGTTGTTCTCTGCGACTTCGCCCGCGTGTTATTTGGGGTTTTAATTTTTTTTTGGTGGATGTAGTAGTGCGACTGCCGATCATGAGGTCCCGGGTTCGAATCCCAAGTCGGGCCAAAATAATTAGTTATTGAGTTTTTTCTGCAAGAAATTCTCAGTAGCTGCTCGAAGTCAGGAAGTTGGCGGGTTCCACCCCGTGCAGTAAAGCCATTGGTCCTGCGCCTGATTTCTCTACAATCGTGTCGGTTTATCCTCTGATCTATGAGAGTGAGGGAATAAAGAGTGCACCTGTGCTTGCGCATAGGTACACTTGGGCACTATAATCCTGTTCCGCGCCGATAGCTAGTCTCCTTTGAGGTTGGCCGCCGTAGCCGAAATTCGGTCTGGAGGACATTATTATTATAACTATTAGTGTTAATTCAAATTAAGTGTTTAAAGTATTCAATTATAATGCCACCAGAACAAATAAGACCCCTCAAAAATCTCGATACAAGTGCAGAAACTAAAACAATTGCAGAAATTACGATTGTCATTCGTTTTTTCCAGATTTCAGTTATACTCAGCTCGTTATAAAAATAAATTAACATTGCAACTAAAACAGAAAACAAAGAGCTTTCTATGCTTTTGTGCTTCATTATTGCCATCATCATTACAGCCATACAAGTTCACAGCTGAACATAGGCCTCCTCCAAGGAATGCCACAGAGTACAGTTCTCTTACTAGGTTGTCACACCATTAAGCCGCCCTACACTTCGCTCTTCACTTGCCAGTACGAGTCTGCCACTTATTGAGAACCTATCTTCCCCATCGGTTCATCCATTACCACTTAGGCTCACTGATCCGTTGATCTATATCCGTTTCTTTAGTTCTACTGCGGATATAATGTTTCAAAGTCTATGACGCAGAGGAACTCTGACCATAGCCCTCTCCATAGCTCGCTGAGTGACCTTGAGCTTCCTCATACGGCCAGCAGTGATGGACCACGTCTCAGATTCAAATGTCATCACTGAAAACTCGCACTGGTATTCTTGTTTCCAACTTTTGAGATATACTGAACGAGAAGATGAGTCGTAATCACACGAGCGCTGCCCATTCGAGTTGAATTCGTCGAGTGACCTATGACTGACTGACTTACTTAGTCGGACAGTTTGCCCTGTACAATAGTATCCTTCCAAGAATAAAATTCGTGTATATAAACTAGATTAGTCTTCTAAATATAAAAATCAATTATTGTACGTTAGTCTCGCTAAAACTCGAAAAGGGTTCGACCGATTTTGATGAAATTTTGTGTGTGATTAAGTTGATTCGAGAATGTAAAACATTCACAATTGGACCTGTAAGTGACGCGTTTGTCGAAATCTAGAAATCACCCGCGCGAAGCCGGGGCGGATCGCTAGTATGATATATAATCCTTTTGTACATGCGTTTGTCACTGAACTCCTCGTAAACGGCTGGAACTATTTTGATGAAATTTTTTGGGTGTGTTTGAGTGGGTACCTGGATAGTTTAGATTCACTATTGGACCTGGTGAGTGGCGCTGTTGTCGAGATTCAGAAATCACCCGCGCGAAGCCGGGGCGTATCGCTAGTATTATATGTATTTATACAAAATCATAAAATTGTAATAAAATTTATGATCTGGTTTTAACATAAGTTCACTTCGATACTCATTATACAACTAAACTTTCGCCGTATATTATAGTATATAGTACGCGAACAATCTCCGCTGGCACAAATTAAATTTTTAATTGAAATATAAAGTATTGATTTAATAAAGGAAGGAATGAAATAAGTCCAGGGCACGTGAAGTGGTCCATCACGCCAATCGTTAGTGCGCTGCCCTGCATATTGGTGCTTGCTCCTATAAACGAATTGCTCTACAACTCTCACAGAAATGGGGGATTCCCCGTGGCTGACAATGTAACATAAATCGACTGTAAATTTACTTGTTTATATGATAAAATTATTTAATTCAGAGCTTATTTATCAACCGTCAGATAAAAGTTATCCATCTAATAAATCCATATCTTCCCATGGGTGTCGTTAGAGGCGACAGTGGGAAACAGGTAGGAGATGGGCAGCAGCATCTTCCTAATGACAGCAATATTACAATAAAAAGAAGTTTTTTTAAGAAGCTCGGCGTTTGTCTGCGTGATAAACTTTGAAATGAGGATATTCGCAGTAGAACCAGAGTGACCGACATAGCCCAACGGTTTAATAATCTGAAGTGGCAATGGGCTCGCCATATAGCTCGAAGAACCGACAACCGATGGGGAAAAAAGTTTCTCGAGTGGCAGCCTCGTACCGGTAGGCGAAGTGTAGGACGACTCCCCACTAGATGGAGTAACGACCTGGTAAGACATGCAGGAAGTCGATGGATGCAGGCGGCTTAGGACCGTGCTTTGTGGCATTCCTTGGGGGGGGCCTGTGTTCTACAGTGGACATGTGAAGGGCTGTAATGATGATGATGATAATGATCTAATAAATTATAACCCGAAACTAACTGAATATAAAAGTGAAACAGTTGAACTATTTTACTCATATAACCGTAATTTTAAATTTCTTTGTGTTATATTTTAATCCTATGAATAAATCTTATCCGAGATATAGAAAAATAGGCTGCTACTTAAAGAAAAATTGAAGCGATAATCGTATCCTAAGTACCTGAAAAGGTGTCAATAGGCGGTCGTGACAGAAAAGTCAGAAATGATTTTTCAAATAATCTGGAAACATACTCCGATGCGCATTGAATAAGGTAGTAATTTAAATGTATCGGTTTTTGTTGATAGGTAAATTAAATTTGTTATGTAAAAAAGTTCTTCAAGAAACAAGGATTTTACTCTATGGATCGCCCAGGGGAGGATACATCCGAGGATTCCATCTTAATCTCACGGACGGGGGTCTTCTAAAGTGAATCACTAAAAGGATGTCTTTTCGACAAACTGTCACAAATATTACTTCATTGAGTAAAACTACTTTTACGGAAGTTAACGCGTTTAATTTAACTGATTTTAATTCCCGCAATTTCTAATGCATCAGCAACTGAATTAAGTTATATTAAGTTTAATCTCCATTTTCCACCGATAGCAGTAAATTTAAGGTATTTTTTTTTATTTATTTATTTGGTTCACCAACAAATGTTACACTGATATATATGCTTAATTCTAATATAGTAATATAAACTAAGTGCACATTCAATAATAGGTGAACACCGCATGCTTAGTGTTCACAGCATCTCCTACAAGCCGTTACCAAATAGCTAAAAATATACGATACAAACTTAAAATAAAAGAAAATAAACAAAATTATAAAATTAATACAAAAAAAAAAATTAAAAATTATTAGTAGAACTTGTTAATAAAAAAAAATCTTTAAAATGGGTTCACGGTTGACGAACATTTCGCCTAACATACATATACAAAAAGAACAGCCAAATTGAGGACCTTTTGCTGTTTTAGTTAATATTATAACTATAAGTAATATAATAATTTGGCTCAAATACATGGCTGGCGTATGAATCATAGGTAGTCACACACTAGACACACTACAAGAAAGATAGTCTTTGTAATGTTATACGCTGGTGCTTTATAATGTTATCTAGCAGCTACGAACTCTGTAAAGTGACGTGTTTAATGGCTTATTAGTGAATCTGATTCGCTTGAAAATAATATTGTCAGTCTTGTGCTCAGGCGCATAATAGCGTCAGTCAGCCAGAATGCGCAAGAATTATATAATTTTTATTCTTATCTCATTTTTTCATATCGGAAAAACAATCGTCCTGTTTCTATCCTTTTATTATCGAATAGATATACCAAGTATTCAAACTATAGGCTTGCTTTATCGTTCGTTATGCGTGTAGCAAAGGAGTGGAGTGATTTGTCAGCATTTCTCTATGACTTTGAGTACAACGTGTGACCTCCAGGCAAGCATGCATAGGTTTTTTTACTCCAAGCCAGTCGATTTGCCGCCTCTGCACTGGGAAATTCAAGCACTGGCTTATATTAACTAAAAAATAAACTGAACATGGAAAATAAACTGAAATTTACCATTTCAATTGAGAATATGTACTTGTGTCAAACAAAACATTTCAAAACATATTATGTGCGTTTTTCATATATCTGTATTATTACTACTTTTAAAAAGGAACCTTTCCTATGTTTTAAAAGGAACCCGGCACTATGATGAAATACTGTGACTATGTCAACGAGACGAAACACAAATTATGAACAAACTTTCAGGGGTGCTTAAATATGTTCAATTTAATGGCATATAATGGTATATTTGCTATAGGGAAATATGATTGACCCAAGAACTATATAGTGTGTAGATACTAGTGTGCTTTTAAATCGGGGAAAGCTGAGTTTTCTTGAATCCAATGTTTTTCTCGGAATTACAGTAAACGTGAAGCTTCAATGGGGCCCCCATTTATCTAAACTAATAAGCAAACTTAGTTCTGCAGCATATGCTGTAAAAAGATGAAGAAGTCTTACACCTACATTTCATCTAGATTAGTTTATTTTAGTTCTTTTCATTTACATAAAATCAAATGGAATCTTGCTATGGGGCATTACCACAACTGACATTAAAACAATCTTTGTTTTACAGAAGAGAACCATAAGAGCAATTCATAATGTGAGTTCAAAGGAGTCTCGGATAGACTCAGTCTCAGAGAGAAAAATTTAAAGAAATAAATATATTAACTTTGACCTCTCCGTATTTTTATGAAATTTTAATTATTAACACAAAAACAAAAATAGTTTTATTAAAAGTGGTGACGTAAATTCAGTAAATAATAGGAGACAACACGAACTATACCACTTACTCGATTCCAAAGAGACAGAAGTTGCTTCAGGGAGCAATGTATATTATGCTCTTACAACAAAGACTAACGAAGTTTCACGTAGTAAAGCCACGTATAACACGGTAGAGACAGGCTGCAGCCATATACGACTGCGGCCCGAATAGGTCAGCTCGACCGGGGTAGGACCACGCTCTCACAAAATACCAGCGTGAAACAGTAGAATAATGCCGCTGTGTTTCGTTTGGTGAGTGTAGAGAACCGGATACCCTTTTTAATGGAAACGAAGCATTCCATCTTAGTTCTCAGAAATTTCAACGCATCTGGATTTTAATAATTATGAATTGAGGATGGATGTGGATATCTATGGCTTGCCTAATAATGTATGATATTTATTATTAGGTGAACTGTGTACTCGCTTTTCACCCTTATTTTATAAAAAAAAGTCTAAGAAAATATGCAGAAACTATCTATCAAAAAAAATTTTAATTAGGTAATTAAATTAAGGTAATGAAAACATTATTAAAAAGGTAAAATAGGTAATTAAATTAAAATAAGGTAGTAACCCTTATTAAGCCATTTTAGCTTAATAATTTTTTTTCTAAGGAGTACATAATTGACAATAACCAATGGGAAATAGGTGATCTCTATTAAGCTGTTTCTAAATGTTTTTATGTTTAATTGTATAACATAGTAAATTGTAAATTAATGTTAAAAAATTCCTCTGGGTTTCTTGCAAGTTCTTCCCGGGTCAGACATTTTACCGAACCAGTGGAAAAAGTTATAAATGACTTTCAATAATTATTCTTATTATCTATATCGTATAAAACTTAATCTATCCTCTTCTATTCTGTTCTATTCTGGTCTATTCCGTTCTATTCCGTTGTTCTTTTCTATTCTTATCTTTACTATGCTGTTCTATTCTTTCAAAGCTGTTCTATTCTATTATATTCCGTTCAATCTATCTTATTTTGTCGTATTCTATCCTGTTTTGTCCTGTTCTGCTCTGTTCTTTCCTGTTCTGCTCTATTCTGTCCTGTTCTTTACTACTCTGTCCTGTTCTGTACCGTTCTGCCCTGTTCTGCCATGTTCTGTTCTATTCTGTCCTATTTTGTCCTAAAATTTCCTGTTTTATCCTATTTTGTCCTATTTTGTCCAATTATGTCCTAATTTGTCCTATTTTATTGTATTCTTTCCTATTAAATCCTATTCGTTCCTCTTCTATCTTATTCTATATTACTACTAATATTATTTTATTCTTAAAATTAAACATCGGAAGCATGACGTTTATAGGTAACTGTGCACATAAGGTCTGGATCTGGTATGATCAAGGAACTGTCATATTCGGTTGTCTGTTGCTACCAGTTGATTTGGTTGGCTGTACCAAATCAATTTTCTGACCTGTACCACTGCGATAGTGTACTAAATTCTATGAGGGAGGGAGATACCCACAAATTGACTTTTTAATGACAATAGTGATGTTACGTCATCAATGCAGGTACCTGCATTAGGTTCACGGAAGTTGATCTAAGTACATTGTGTGATGCATCTTAAAAAATTCCCGATCTCCATAAGAAATTTTGGTTGTGGCTGGAAAAAGAAAGATGTACCACCCGCTCCCGGGCAGCAGCCAACGCTTCATGTGGTAAGTACAGGGATATTGTAGAAGAGTAGTTAATTCGGAGACTTTAATAACGCAATTTATTCTTCCATTGTGGTTCATTCTGTTTACGCTATTGTGACGCGACGTCAGCGATGCCACATACCCCTTTGCTCAGACCGAACATCGATGGTGCAGTCTTGTCTGACGACGAATGCAATGAAATATAGGTGAGCATTCAGAGCCGTGCTGTATAGAACCATAAAAGATCCATCACAGCGTTTGCTGTAATGGATCTTTTATGGTTAGGCTGGCTCGCAGAAGAAGGTGAAGACTGTATACGATATTTACTAGGGAATGGAAGGGACGAGGACAAGCTTGAAGTTCATCCGAAGGGAACTAATAAAATATGTATATATATATATAAGTCCACTGCTGAACATAGGCCTCCCCCAGGAATGCCACAAAGCACAGTCCTGAGCCACCTGCATCCATCGACTTCCTGCATATCTTACCAGGTCGTCACTCCATCTAGTGGGTGGCCGCCCTACACTTCGCCTGCCGGTACGAGGCTGCCACTCGAGAACCTTTCTTCCTCATCGGTTGTCGGTTCTTCGAGCTAAATGGCCGGCCCATTGCCACTTCAGCTTACTAATCCGTTGGGCTATGTCGGTCATTCTGGTTCTACTGCGGATATCCTCATTTCTAAGTTTATCACGCAGAGAAACTCCGAGCATAGCCCTCTCCATAGCTCGCTGAGCGACCTTGAGCTTCCTCATCCGGCCAGCAGTGAAGGACCACGTCTCAGTTCCATATGTCATCACTGGCAACACGCACTGGTTGTACAGTCTCGTTTTCAAGTTTTGAGGTATACCTGACGAGAAGATGTGCCGTAATTTCCCGAACGCTGCTCAACCGAGTTGAATCCGTCGATTGACCTCTCGGTCGAAGTTGGACTTACCTAGTCGGATTATTTGTCCCAGGTAAACATACTCGTCAACAACTTCGAGCTTAGTGCTCCCAACAACTACTGGCATAGGTGTGACATGGACATTAAACATGATCTTTGTTTTGTCCATGTTCATCTTAAGACCTAACCGTTGGGAAACACTATTGAGGTTGAGGCAAATCGAAGGTGAGTGATGTTAATACCGTATCCTTTCCAGTCCAGAAGCTTCAAAACGTCTTCCAATGCAGCGGTGAAGAGTTTCGGGGATATAACGTCACCCTGTCTTACACCTCTCTGCAATAGGATAGGTTTCGTACTCTGGTTCTGTACTCGGATAGCCATCGTAGCCCTACAGTACAAGCACTTCAGCACTTCGATATACCGACAGTCAACTTGGCATCGCTGAAGGGACTGCAGCACCGCCCAAATTTCGACGGAATCAAAGGCTTTCTCATAGTCCACATACGCAAGGCTAAGTGTTATATAAGTTATACTCCTCTGTTTTCTGTACAATCTGCCGAAGGGTATGCATGTGGTCTATGGTACTAAAGTCTTTTCAGAAACCGGCTTGTTCGGGAGGCTGGAAGTCGTCAAGTCTGCGTGCGAGACGATTCGTAATGACTCTCGAAAACAGCACGTAGACGCGGCTCAGAAGGGAAATCGGTCTGTAGTTTTTCAAGAAAATATTGTCGCCTTTCTTGACGAACAAGACCACCGCACTTCTGCTCCACGCTTCCGGTGTAATGCCACCATGGATGACGGAAGTAAAGAGTTTCTGAAGGACTTCAAGTACCGGTTTTGCACCCGCTTTCAGAAGCTCCGCTGTAATTCCATCCTCGCCTGGGGTCTTACCGTTTTAAGGTGCTGGAGAGCCATTCTAATCTCGCTCAGACTGACGTCCGGGATATCATCGGAATAATGTCGGATAAGACTCGCTCTTGGATCGTTACTCACACTTGCGTGTGGCTCCAACGATGATATGTACAGCTGCCCATAGAACCTCTCAATCTCACTCAAAATCTCAGGTGTCCCGGAAACGACGCTGCCACACTCGGTCTTCAGCTTCGACAGTTGGCTCTTTCTAGCAGACAGATCTCTAGCAAAGACTTTGGAGCCCTGGTTCCGCTCGATCGCTTCTTCAATACGAGCAGTATTGAAGTTGTCTTTTATTAGTTTTATTGTAAGTCCCGCCGCATGCATTTGGAGATCTGTCTATTCAGTTGCCTGTATGCTGTCAAATCTACTGAAGAGTGCAGCTTCATATCCCGTCTAACAGCCATTCTTCTGCAGCGGGTCTTGCAAAACTTAGCTCCGACCGCATGGACAGTTTCCACGAGTTTGTCATTCATATCGTTTACTGCATTGCAATCTTCTAGGCACTGAAAACGGTTTCGTAGCTCTAATCCAAAATCCTCGGAGCGTTGACTTCATTAGACGTGACCTCTCCAACTTATCGTTTAGGTTCAGTGTGCCTCTCACCATTCGGTGATCGCTGCCGATTTTCACCCTCGCGATCACTGAGACATCACTGAACAGTTGTCGTCTGGTCGGAGCTCGACCAGGGCCACTTCCTGTGGGGCCGCATCTGGAAGAAAGAGTTCATCATAAAGAGTCCCTCTTTCTCCATGAAGTCGGCCAGCTGCTGGCCCCTTGGGTACCGTTGCCGTATTCCGAATTTCCCTACTTTCAGATCACCGTTCTCTATTGTGCCTAGTTGTGCGTTGAAGTCTCCCATTAACACCGTATAGTGGTTTTTGGAGGAATGTATGACTCTAGAGATATCCTCATACATTTCCTCCCCCTCCTCATCGGGGTGTGCCGAGGTTGGTGCCTAAACCTGTGTGACCTTCAGCGAATACCGTTTGGTGATTCTAAGTATAAGGAACGCAACACTCGTCGACACACTCCCAATCTTTACAACGTTGTTAACGAGAGACTTGTGGACGATAAATCCGACACCTCCTTGGGACAGATGGTCGCCCTCCCGGTGATAGAACAAGTTGCCGGATTCGAGGTTTACCGTGTCCTCTCCCTCTCTACCTCGGATAATCCTATGATATTCCAGCGCAACTTGTCTATCTCTTCTTCCAGCTCCAGGATCTTCTCGTCAGTCTTCAGGGTGCGTGCGTTATGAGTTGCCAAGTCAAGTCATCTTAGGTGGCAAGCGAACCTCCACCGGAGATTCTTAGCACCCCCTGCCCCGCCGTTACCATGTTCGCCACCGTAGCCAGGAATAGCGGGGCCGCCGGGGACTGGGGGCCGTCTCTTCGTTACTCTCTCATAGGGGGTATATTGCCACGCTTGGCGAGCGGGTTTGGCAACCGCAGTTTTCTTTTTATTGTAATATTGCTATCATCACTACTACTATATATATATATATATATATGAGTGTATAGTCCTGAAATTGCTATGAATGTAGTATCTAACGGAGCCCAGAGGAAGTGAAAACCCTAACTGCTACCAGATTTTTGTAATCCATGGCCGGTGGCATTGGTGGTGAATTATATGCATAGTATATATTATTCTAACGTGGTAGAGCCATGCTGCAGCTATATTAGTAGTATAGTTGTAGCACGAATGGGTCGGCTTGACCGGGGAAGGAGCACGCACTCACAGAATACCAGCGTAAAATAGCAGCTTAACGCTGCTGTGTTTCGTTTCGTATGGTGAGTGTAATGACCCGGACGCCCTTTTTACTGGAAACGAGGCATTCCATCTTAGTCCTCATGGTTGACAACGCATCTATGGGCCACAGCAACCATATACCATCAGATGACAGACACATACTACTGTGTGCACGTTGGTTACCCTTATCCTATAAAAAAAAATAGTAGCAATCAATATCAAAAGCGAACTTAAAAGGCTGTAAGAGTATGCAAATTTTTTCCTCAAATGCCAACCTCACCTGTGGGCAGTGCATCGCTGACTAAGGGTCTGGTTACAATAAAAATTATTAACCATTATTTCACAGATTGATGATGGGAAGCAGAATTATTGTGGAACAAAATTGTCGAATCCGGTACCAATCACCAATCCGATGATTAAACTAAACACAAACTGTAATATATTATTGATATAAAGTGAACCAATTTAGAATAATTTATTAAGAACGTTAGTTGTACCTATTTCATTAATCTAATTTGTAATTGTGTAAAAATCTGTCTGCCTCTTGGTCACAGTGTTTGATACAGTTAAAAGATTTTATCTTTTAAGTCAGTCTTCTGGACTGCTTCGACTGGCACGACTGCAATAGTTTCAAAGTTGAAAAATTTGTAAATTTGCCAGTCGCTTAATAATTTCGTGTCTTGCCGCGTTTTTTGTGCCGCAACTTTTTCAATATGTCGCCGGTAAGAGCCGCGCGCTCTCACCATTAACCACCGACACTTCACTGTCGCTATAAACTCACAAATCATGAAATGTGCCATCACTGGTGTGGTATACAAATTTAATCCTTAATATACAACAATATAAAGTTCCTCACTGCTCTCAATTCACAAGCTTGATCAACGGGAGTAGAGTGCTTTATCACACAAATTATTTTGAACCTTGAAACCACTAGCGAATAAAGCTGTTTTCAATTAATCGTTGGGGGAAATTGTAAAACGAACAAAGAGAGCGAGAAACGAGGCCAACATTCGTTAATAATGTAATGTATATTTATTTATTCGTCTATACTCTATATTATTCCCGCGTTTTGATAACGTCAATTACTGCAAATAGGTTAAAATGTTTATCAACTTTTACATTTTTGTAACGGAATATAAGCACTATAAAATTATCAAACCTAATTAGTGTTTCAAAACTTTCGAAAAATTAAAACCACAAATTTTGTCAATGTTTTATATTTCTATTTAATATTTGTAGAAGCAAGATACTTGATTTTGTTATTGTAAGCAATTTTATCAATAATTTTAAAATTGTTGATGAAGGCTTACAAAACTATGTAGTCAATAGTTTTCTAATTTCTTAAAAACCAAAAACTATAACCATTAATGACAGTAAAAAATAAATGTAGGTTTTAACAGCATTATTCCTAAAATCTGTTTTTCTGCGGCCTAATTTATATGGCATCGGGTAGTCCGCATCTAATCAATACACAGGCTTGGTGCGACGGGCGCGACGCGCGATCGGTATGTTTCGGGTGTACTCGGAAAGACTCGGGAGAACTCGGCTCCGCCCGCACCTCGCACGCCCGCCCTCGTTGACGTTCGGTTATTCCCGCTTCAATCGTAATTCCATTTTCCGCCCGCCTTGGCAAATTGAAATGTCGTAACTCTTGGGGGAATATCGGCTTTCTGCCTAAGAAAAATATTCTGCTAAGGCATTGTAACGACACTTGTGATATTATGGATATTTCAAGTCCATCATACAGTTCGGTGCGAGTCCCCTAAAATTGTTATAATCGTGAATCTGTCCGCCACTTGGCCGCTCGTTTTCGATTTTCGAGACGGAGATGTTACGCCTTATGCCCCCTTCTCTTTCAATATCTGTTGGCGCCAATTTTTTCACATTTGAATGAATATGTTGTTAAGTTCATTTACTAGAAAAATACATATTATTAATAATATGATATATCTAATGTAAAATAAACATCCACGAAGCTACAAAGACTTGTTCAAATAAGTTTCCGTTTACAACGTATCTAAATATTTAATGAGAAATTAATCAATTATAAAATAGTTTTTCCCCAAAATGTTTTTTTTTTTAATCAAAATATACCATAGATACTTTATGCTATGTGTACGTATTTATATGTATTTTATATGTAAAACTCGTCACTAGCGTGAGATGATTATTGACTAAGGTTTGTGGCTTCTGCAAAGCACTTTAATTGATTTATTATTTTGTCCAAATAAATTAGTTAATACGGAAGCTTGAATACACTGCGCCTAAATTTCTTCTCGTTTTTTAGTAATGGTAGTAAGTAATATACTTTCTAAATATTCAAATCATTAACTTGTAATAAGTTAGATGGCTGTGGAAAGTCATGGGTAAGTATACCATAATAGAACTTTTTCTAGTGAATCTTATAAAATTTTACACAACAAAATTGAGGCTTCATGTAGAATAACAATTTAAAAACTTTATAAATCATTGTTGTCGTTGGTCTAAATATAACCTATAGTGTCCAAAAGTAATCTACTGCAGACACGGGTGTCACCTCTGATAGGCCACCAAATTTTTACGTGGTAGAGCCATGCTGCAACTATATTAGTAGTGTATCTGTAGCACGAATGGGTCGGCTCGATCAGGGAAGGACCACGCTGTCACAGAATACGAAACACAGCAGCCTAACGCTGCTGTGTTTCGTATGGTGAGTGTATAGAGAACCGGGAACCCTTTATACTGGAAACATGGCATTCCATCTTAGTCCTCATGCCTGACAACACATCTGCATTTTGATTCACAAATTAGGATAGATGCCATCAGGTGGACTGTGTGTTCGCTTGTCACCTTTATACTATAAAAGATTGCCTCCCAATACAGAGTTAGATTGCAAATCGTAGTTTTCTACGTCTCAAATTTTTGACGCATCTTTTCATCATCTGGGTATTTTTGTCAGGTGTTATTGGCAATTATTTCGCAATATTTCAAGACTCTCCCTTCTTGACGTGGTAGAGCCACGCTGCAGCTAAATTGACGTGTTAGAGCCATATTGCAGCCATACTATGGTTGCAGCTCGAATGGGTCGGATACACTGTGGAAGGAAAATGCTCTCACAGAATACCAGCGTGAAATAGCAGCCAGTGCGGTGTTTCGTATGGTGAGTGTAGATAACCCGAAACCCTGTTTACTGGTAATGAGGAGGTGTCTACTTGCCATCAGGTGAATTATGTGGTTCTACACCGTTATTTTAAGAAAAAAAACACCCTCGGGAGGAAATGTAATCGTTTCTCTGACGCTGCACCTGCGTTTCGAAAAAAGAAATATCAATTAAAATAAAAGTTATTAAAAAAACAGGAATTTTTTTAATCACTTTTTAATCATTTCTCTTAACATTTGTGTTATTTTTAGGTATATTTTTTTAAGAAGTGCCTTCAACTATCATGTGATTCAGAAAGATTTTAATATCGATAAATAACCTCAAGGGCTAAGTGCTCGTCGTAAATTTCTGTACTTCAGCAACCCGGGCTCGAACCCCGTCAACAAAAATGCAATTTTAAGTTCTGATATAAGAAGTATTGGCGGTGAAGGATAACATTGCGAGGAAAACATTGCGAGGAAACCTGCATGTCTGAGGGATTCAACAATGGAGGAGAAAGCTTCTCGAGTGACAGTCTTGTACTGGCAAGGACAGTGTTTGGCGACCCCCTTTAGATGGAGTGACGGCCAGATGAAACACGCAGGCAACCGATGGAAGCAGGAGGCTCAGTACCGTACTTTGTGGTAATCTGGGGGGAGGAATATGTTCAGCAGTGGACGTGTGACAGTGACGTAGGTTGTAATGGTGATGGTGATGATGATGCTGATGATGATGATTGTTAACCTGCCAATCGTGACTATTAAGGAAATCCTTTTTACGGAAAAAGACCATGTCCAGCAGTAGATTTTTACGGGTAGATGATTATATACCTAATACACAACAGCCATTTGTTATTTGTATAAAATATGTAGGGGTCTTAGATGAATGATGTTTGCGTGTATGAAATAGCGAGGACAGCTAGAATAAAATATAAGTGGCTTTAAAGAAATTTTACTTTTAATATTTTTTGATTGATTTTAGTGCAAATCTTTTTAACTTCTTCACTTTTTTTATCACCAGGGCGGCGCCACTTAAATTTGATATAATATTTGACAGTTTCATAGCGGGGAAGTTAATGTGTTCGGAAAATGTAAAGGTTAATGTTTCTTTATTTACTGTTAGTTATAATTTATATTAAATTGAACTATAAATAAATAAACCATACCACAGATATTCATAAAGCAAAAAAAAAATAAAATAAAAAAGAGTTAAATATGTGCAAAAAATTAATGAGCCAACCACTGAGGCATTGTTTTGTGTATTAAATTTGTTACTCCAGAAACTCATGAACTTTTATTTAAAACTAACTTCTCAATTAAATGACATTGTGTAACAAAAAAAAACTTTACCTCATTGTCAACTAGCGACATCTGGTGAGCGGAAGATTATCAGCCCTAATTGTTGGTACCTAAAATAAGTCTTGCAGTATTGACAATGCGTGGGTACTTCAGTGTTCAGTTGATTCGTAGGGACTGGGTAAATTTGTACGTCGGAGGTTCAAATAACAGTAAAAGTATATTTTTGCACAAATGATCTGTTTGTGTCTCTCACATTTTTTTCAACCTCTCTGCTGATCTTACCGCATAATCTTTACATCGGACCAGTAATTTGGTATTGTTTATGTATTAAGCCACTAAGGTGTGCCACAGATCTGTCCGTGCTGCTTCATATGCTGAGTAAAAGTGGGCACCAATACAAACACCAGAACAAGAAATGTTTGTATTTGTTGTTTGATTAGAATTGTGAATTCAAAAGGTGTATGTATAGCGGTGCCGAAAATATAATACAAATTCATATTTTATCTTACATAATCTAAAAAAACTGCCTAAGAAATACAAGCAATTTCAGAGGTTATATTAGTCAGAGGCCCAGTAGGTCAGATAAATTGAACCCTCCGTGGTGTTGTGTTCACACGTAAATAACATGTAGAGTTTGGGCGGGGGCGGTGGGCGGCTCAGGCGTTCCCTGTACTCTACCAAGGCTATTGACCAGTTAAATATTGTAATATCAAAGTATTGTCATCTTTGTTACAATAATAATAAGATATATTAAAATTTAGCTCCCTGCAATAACATTTTTGGTATTGTAACAGATGTTTTTTCCAAGTTTGCAGACGGAAAATAATTTGTCAATTCGATCGCTACCTTATTTTACTGTAGTACGGTTTACTATCTTGTCACTAACTGAATAATATATTTGTGTTGGCATAAGAATGGATTTCGTCGAACACGCAACAGGAGTACAGCTAACTTTTGCCACGGTTTGTTAATCTTCGATGTTTTATAGTTTTATCTGATTTATAAACAAACTGATAAAAGCGTTGCGAACATAATATATTGTCACATTCTATTTTAAATAGATTACATATATTTAGAAAAAAAAATATTTTTAAACGCCAAAATATGCATATAAGCTTGAGACAGTAAACATTGATTATAATTCTACGTTCATTACAGTTACAGTCATATTCACACTTACTAGATTTATAACCTTACTTTATAAGAATTGTCTTCGTTGAAAGAAGATATTGAGGCTGGCGAGTTGGGTGGTCGGAGTGGGAGTTATAGGAGTTGGGGAACAAGACGGGGTCAGAGGGTGCGCGAGTTTTGAATTAATAATGTTGATATCGGCCCGCCTTTCGATTAATTTCATTATTTGTCTCGTGTATGGATCTTCGCGGTTACTAATACACACATTAATAGGGCAGAGGATAAACGCAAATCAAAATTCAGGTCTTTTATCTTTATTAAGTTACTTACATTGTTCAATAAAGAATGTATCAAAGTTGCATTTGACCTGATTTAATGATAGCCATTAAACCGTATTTAATCCTAAATAATTAAATTCTAAGCAAGTGAGCAACATAACATTGTTGATAATTTAATCTTGCATTGAAAGCGAGAAAACGATTTAATTAAATGAATTTACTCTACTAGGCTTAAAACACGTTAAAATAAACGATAAAATCTGTAAAAATAATTTTTTTTAGGTATATTTCTTAAGTAATCGTATAAATAAAAGACTTCGAAAAAATTTTATCGAGGGTGAATTTTTTTAAATATATGACGGCACGTGCACCATTGCACGTGCCGCGGCGTCGGTGTAGCTAGACAGAATTCTTGTAAATAACACGTGCTCCGCACACCTGCACCATTGCACCTGCGGTGGCGCCCGTTTAGCTTGTATAAAACGGACGGAGCAGCCGCCGTTAGAACAGTCTTGGCTCTGACGTGGAACGGATGACGGCACTTGCACCATTGCACGTGCGGCGGCGTCGGTGTAGCTAGACAGAGTTCTTGTAAATAACACGTGCTCCGCACACCTGCACCATTGCACCTGCGGTGGCGCCCGTTTAGCTTGTATAAAACGGACGGAGCAACCGCCGTTAGGACAGTCTTGGCTCTGACGTGGAACAGTGCGTTTTTCGTATTCCGTTACTAGTTTATCCTCGACTCGTTGGATAGTTAATTCGTGTAAATGAATTAATTATTATTCCTAACTACAAAATTAGTCTCTGTACTATACCCAATATACTTTCTACATATATATGCATTTGTTTTGATTGAAGAATAAGCGATTAAAATCACTCAATGGCACAAATTATAAAATATTCTACATGTAAGATCGAGCGTTATGAATAAATGGAAATAATAACTACTCTAACAATTACGTACAATAATTTATTTTATTAGAGCACGATATTCGCTAGGATATAGGCTAGATAGGTCGTTTTGAAGTGGTGACAAAATTGAGTTTTTTTATTCAGGTTGAGCACTTAGCTCAGTAATGCTTTCGGGTGTATTTACGTTTGTATTTATTCATGTACAACCTGATTATAGAAACGTGCAAACGTGCGTGCAGCACACCTGTTCGTAGTGGATGCTTACCAACTGATGATGGTAAGCATCTACTTACCGTCGGGTGGTCTGGGTGACATAACTAATGGAATATAAGGATCTATAAAAATATCTATAGATCTATAAAACTCATAATACTATAATAACTATAATGCTATAATATAATATAATGACTCATGGGTGGTGGTCGATAAGGTGAGCCAGTTGAGCCGCATGCTCCTTTGCAGGTCAAAAAAGAATCACCATTACAAAAAAAAATATATATTAAATTTGTTTTATTAATTAATTAATTAATTAATTTTGAATTTACGAGTATATTATTAAAACAATAAAGAAGCAATGGTAATAAAATACAATTTTTTAAAGAGCCGTTTTAAGTCAACAACTGGTTTAGCAAATTTCAAAGTTGCAACAACTGACATGTATTTCTTGGAAGCCGGTACTCCCTACGGGGTAGGTGGGCACCTGCCCAGGTAGGTTGGTGAGCTTTGAGTACACGCTTGCACTCTCACTGACAGTTTGGGATTTTGTGTTCAGTGTTCACCAGGACCTTTGTCAATCCACCTCACTTGTATCACATACAAGTGAGGTCGATTAGATCGAGAAAAATATTATTATATATTATTGACATAGATCGATATATTTTTTGACTAATATAATTTTACTTTACGTAAAATTACATTACTTTTTAATAGTAACTTTTTCTTATAGTTAATTACACGATCATTCATTCATACCAAGAGCATTTGTAGCTTCCCTAGAGCCTAAGTGCGCACTATAAATTTCTCAACATCGTGAAGTAACCTGCATGTCAGATAAATAAAAACATTTCAAGGCCATGTGAAATCCTCCAACACGCACTAGAGCATCGTCTCAGAAATGAAAGCAGACCATGCCCGGCCCTGTGATGTATATAAGCTGTAATTTTACTTCATTGGTAGTTGAAATATACCGTGAATTTCACTTAATCACATTTTTCACACAGCGCAAGACCAGCTCCAAACGGAAAGCGATGGCAAATATAGGTCACATCCACATTTTGATGCAGACATAATATCTGGCGGATAATACCCGTAAAAGAAATATGGCTGCTAAGATTAGGGTTACAGAAAAAGAATTAATTAATGCTCAACGATGGGAGATAATAAACTTGCATTAAGCGATACTTTGGGTAAATTCGGGAATGTTCGGCGGGTGGGCGGTATCACCCCGAGCGGGGGTCTTAACCTTTCCTTAACTTCCACAAGTGAGATTGGGTACGTAAATATATAGAGTAACTTTAATTAAGACGGCTGCTTGTTTTGTTGGCGTGAATTGTTTATGAGGAATGCTTCGACGTAATCAAGGTTATGCTTTGAGCGTAAAAATCTTTTATATGTGTGATATTTAGATCGCGTGTGTAGATGCTTTTTAATTAGGCTGCTAATTGTTGGTGTTAATCGTTGAACGTTATTTTAAGGTCTGTAACACGTACCTAAGCGACTTCAGGACGGAATGTTACGAACAGTTAAAAGTACAAAGCTTATTTTATGCACATTTGAATCGTAGCTCGAATGAAATGATGTTCCAATATAAATTAGAAGAATATTAAATGCAATTATTTCCTTTCTTTTTTTTTTTGAGAAAAGTTTCCCCACACTAGATTTTTCTCTTGTATCAACACCCAGAAGAAGAACAATTATTTGTAGACTATACAAATAACTGTTCCCTACGGAAATCGAACCGCGGCGCGAATTGCCGCATCTATTCTCAATTAAATATCAAAATGCAGATGCGTTGTCACCCGTGATAACTAAGACGGAACGCCTCTTTTCCAGTAAAAAGGGTCTCCGGTACTGTACACTCTACTGTAATAAAAAAAAAACACAAAATAACAGCGTTCCATCTTAATCCTCATTGGTAACAACGTATCTATGGCGTTTTTTGTTGAAAATGTGACAGTTAGTTCGTTTGATTACCTGTTATATTAAAAAAAATATATCTTTTTTCATTTAAAACATTACTTTGACAGCATAATTCAATATATGCTAAAAAATAAAGGTGAAGCGCTTTAAAAAAAAGTAATTCCATTATTCGTTTGCTTTAAGTCATTCATTATTCTTAACCACTTTAACTCTACATTTTCAGATTTAATGACTGTTGTAATAAACTTAAGAAAAAGTACAATAAAAGATATTTTACAGCTCCAAGTAATCCTTGTGCCAATCTAAGGCGACGCTGGAAACGCTTCTTCGCTGCTGTCTCGTGAATAAATTATAATGATAAGGCCATGCCTACGCAATATTGAAGACATTTTGATCATTAACCGGGACCGCCCCGCTTCGGCCGCTCACTTTCGCCAAATTTTTCCCGGCCGGGTATCCACAATGATTCCCCTTTTGCCTCCCCATTCTCACCCCAAGGCCGTGGCCTTTACAAGAACACTTGAACTTCTTTTATCTTTGGTTTGGTCGACAAACGCGAAATGATATCGAAATTTCACATTGGCAACTAAAGTGTAAATATTCCTAATAAATGATATATATATATATATTTGCAACTCTCATAAACAGTTACAAAATGTATACTTGAGTACAGTAATTTAAGTTAAAAAATCTTAAAATATATTAAAGTAAATTTTACGCGAGTAAGTATAGAATATTAAAAAACGGATAATAATTTATAAGAATAACACACATAATATTTGTATTATTATAACCGACTTGGTGCTCTCCTTTATACGTAGGTGGTAAAGGTCAACCCACACTGTAAATTGAAAATACATACAGGCGTCACACATTAACGATTGACTATTGTTAAGAATCAGTATTAAGTTAAGCCTCCATAAATTGAGCATTTTACACATAAAATATTGCTTCAAAACTTTCATTAAGTTTAACATAAGGTCTCCGACTTATTTTGACATTTCTTAAAATAATACATCGACTTTTGTTTTGCTTAGATATTTTCTCATCATCGTGGTTAGATGACATTTCTAGTAATTAATGATAAATAACGAATGGAAGGGACATTTACGTGAACTTATTTTTTTTTTGATGTAACTTATATATGTAAACAAATTAAAGCTCATTATATTATGAAATATAACAGCAAGTGAAGAGACATGTAATGTAGTTCAGGAGCATTTTTTGTCACCAAGAAAGGTGACAAACATGCACACAGTCAACATAATGGTAAGTGATGCTGTAGCCTATAGATGCCGGCTTCATCTACCTTCATATACCAGTAAAGTCCGGTTCTTAACACTCACCATAATATATGTAACACAGAAGAATTATGCTGCTATTTATCTTTGTAATTTTGTGCGTCACAATACGCTACGCCGTGGCTCCAACCATGAATAACTTTTCATTTCTTTATTTAAAAAAAAAACAAAAGAGAGAGTCTTAAAAGCATTGCGTATATTACCGAGATTAAAATAACAATTAATAAAATAATATTGTATTAGTTTCAACCTTTCATCCCCACCGCTTGTCGGTTCTTTAAGCTATAAGGCCGGCTCATTGCCACTTCAACTTACTAATACGTTAGGCTATGTCGTTCACTCTGGTTCTACTGCGCCTATCCTCATTATGAAGTTTACCATGCAGAGAAACTCTGTGTCTAGCCCTCTCTATAACTCGCTGAGCGACCTTGAACGTGACTATAAGGAATATAGTCTGAGATCCATCATCTCTGGCAACACGCACTGGTTGTATACTCTTGTTTTCAGTATCGAGATATACTTGACAGAAGGACGTCTTTTGTAATGCGTACAGCAGAGAGTGGAATAAGTTACCGGCGTCTATTTGTCCGTCCGAATACAATCTGGGCGTCTTCAAGGCAAGAGTGAATAGGCTTTTGTTACGCTAACTCAGTGCATTTTACCATCTAAGGTTACATCACCATTTACCACCAGCTGGGATTGTGATCAAGCACTGGCTGTCGTATAAAATCCACATAATTATAATCAAATTTTACATTAAATGTTATCTTAGTTATCTTAGACCCTTTTTACTGGAAACAAGGCATTCCATCTTAGTCCTCACGGGTGACAACGCATCTGCATTTCAATTCGCAAACTAGGATAGAGGCAGATGTCTATGGGTCACAGCAACCACTTACCATCAGGTGGATTGTGTGCTCGTTTGTCACCCTATCCTATAAAAAAATTTCTTATATTAAAATATAATCCAAAACTGTTTCAGATACGAGTATCAGCGCAAGTAAGAAAAAAGTCAAATATACTTCATACAATAGATATCGACCTGACTAGGTAGGAGTGGTTAGCAGAAGGATTTTTAGAGTAATAGTACAATATGGCATGCTTCTAAATCTCTTAACACAAAAACTTTAATGTCGTCAATGACCCAGACGGACGGTAAACTTTTACAAATATACACCAATGATATTTTTATATACACATCATTGATATGAAACCTGTATAATACACATTACGTTCCTTTTATAAAATTACAATATAATATTCATATGCGTCACGTTTTGATCCTCTATTTCTTGTTCTTGTTATACACTCATGGACAGTTTTAGTGGAACACAGAAAAAGTGTGTATAAAACCAAGAAACTATCATAGGTGTTTAGGACAGTGAAGCTTATTAATTTAGATTTTGCTTATTATTCGTTAATTTAAAAATGCAAACGTCGAAAAAACAAACGATCAAAATGTTGAAAATTAACCAAGTTAAGAATAAAGAAAAATTTTACAGGAAATAAACATTTTTGTACTTATAACATTTTTTTTTTCATAAACGCTTAAAAAGGCTACAACATCGATTATAATCAGTACTTAGTGTCGCCCCTCTAGCACTTCGAACTGCTTCCAATGCTCCTTGGCAAATTCCTAATCAAGTTATCAATAAAATCTTGAGAGATTGCGTCCCATTCTTCCTGTAATGCGTCTTTAATATCAATTAGCAGGGGGGCAGTATTTTTTTTCTTAATTTGTCTTTCAAGCTCATGCTTAAGGATACATGCTCTAAGGAGTTTAACTGAGACGAGCGCATGGCCACATTATCAACGTCTCGATAGTATTCATTAACTACGGTTGCAGTATAGGGGCGTGCATTATCATGCATAAAGGCAAATGTATCTTGTATAAAAGGGGGCAATGGCACTACTTTAATCCTTCAATCATCAGGCTTCAGGCAAAATCTGGACTCATCTGTGAATAGAACTTGCCTCCAAGCTTCGTCGTTCTAATTTCCGTGATTTCGGGCAAAATTTACTCGAGCTACTCGATCTCGGCCTCTGGCAGGCAAGTGTGAATTTATTCCGGCCGATATCAGTATTCTCATAGCTTTTGTGCTTGCTATAAACCCTAGAACTTCTTAGAGCTTCGTGCTCACCTCAGAAGAAGCTAAAGTCCGGTTTCTAAGCACGCTGGTAACGATGAACCGGTCATTTCTGACCACAGTTTTCCGTTTACGTCCCTGTTCGGCAAGTTTCGTATACAATCCGGTCTGTTGATAACCCTTCACAACTCGTTGTACCACAGATTTTGATGATACTCGTAATGTCTGGGTCACATGTTTGTAGGTCTGCCCAGATTCAATAAAAATAACAATCCAAACAACTTGATTGGTGTTTCGATCTGGCATTTTCACTTTATTTGCAGTAACAATTTACTTAGTACAAAGGCAGTCAAGGTCAAATCAAAATTTTAAGCAAAACCTAATTTTAAACTCAAATTCAAAAGTTGGCAAAATTTCTTGCAGTATGAAAGAACGCAATATTACGCAATAATTACAAAAAAACATATGAAATTTGGAAAAAATAACATTCGAAAACTTTCTTTATACTCGTATTAATAGCAATTACTATTGTTTGTGGTCAGTAAGCACGATAACTACAACAGGAGAAATTGACAACAGGAGAAATTGAACCTTTTTGTAGCGTTCCTCTAAATTTATCCATGAGTAAAATAACTTGGTTACAGCGCCACCTATCAAATCCTAGTATAGCTATTAATGAGTCATTGTCATGATGAATAATATATTGTCTGAATATAACCTTAATCGGTCAGAGTTCCGAAGTTACACAATCACAAACAGATGCTCCAACGATTATGTATGTCACGGTTAAAAGACTAAGTACTTACACTCAGGTCTAGACCGCTACAACTAGTTATTTTTATAGAATAAGGAACGAGCACAGTTCACCTGATGGTAATTGGATGCTGTGGCTCATAGACATCGACATCTATCCTCAATTAAGAATCAAAATGCAGATGTGTTGCCACCCCTGAGGACTAAGATGGAATGCATCCGTATCCGGTTCTCTACACTTAGCATGCTAAACACAGCAGCATTAAGCTACTATTTTACGCTGGTTTTCTGTGAGAGCGTGGTTCTTCAACAGTTGAGTCGACCCATTCGTGCACTATAATATAGCTGCAGCAAGACTACCACGTATAAAAAGGTGCAGCTGATTGCGGTTGGTTAAACTTAGGTAGGTACTTTTACTTGGTGGTGGGACCCCTTTCCTGCATAGCAATACGCCGGGGTAGGTACCACCTTATTAACCTATTTTAGCCGCCAATTTTCGTTATAGGATAAGGGTGACAAACGAGTACTCAGTCCACAGTAAGTGGATGCCGTGGCCCATAGACATCTACATCTATTCTCAACTAAGAGTCAAAATGTAGATGCATTGGTATCCCTGAGGACTAAGCTGGAAATGCCTTAGTTCCTGTAAAAATGTTATCCGGTTGTCTACACTTACCATGCGGAACACAGCAGCATTAAGCTTTTGAAAATTTTTTACTTTACGCTGGTATTCTGTGAGAGGGTGGACCTTCCCCAGTCGAGCCAAACCATACTTGTTTCAACTACAACCATAATATAGTTGCAGGGTGGCTCCACTATGTATAAAATAGCAGTGATTGCACTGTTGTGGTATACAGACTCAGTGTAATTGCTGGCCGTGACACGTACCATCCTAGTCCTCAGAGTTGACAAGCAACATTTGTAGACTTCGTTTCAAGTTGGCTGCAGTCCATGGACTTGCTACTTCATACGTGGTAGAGCCATGCTGCAGCTATTAGTAGTATAGTTGTAGCACAAATGGGTCAGCTCGACCGGGGAAGGACAACGCTCTCACAGAATACCAACGTAAAGTAGGAGCTTAACGCAGCTGTGTTTCGTATGGTGAGTGTAGAGAACCGGAGACGCTTTTAACTGGAAAAGAGGCATTCCATCTTAGTCCTCACGGGTAACAACGCATCTGCATTTAGATTCGTAATCGAAGATGGATGTAGATGTCTATGGGCCACAATAACCACTTACCATCAGGTGGACTGTGTGCTCGTTTATCACCCTTATCCTATAAAAAAGGGGACTGTAAGTTCGTTTGTCACTTTCGTTTTATATTAAAAAAAAACTTTTAAGTTTTTAATAAGTTTATTAAAATATTTACGAAAGTATTCTATCAAAAAATTTATTGATTGACGAATATCAATCGCTATTTGCTATTTGTTTCATCGATAAAATTATTTGATCAAATTGGCCGCGGCCGCTGTTATTAGTTGTGAAACTGACAACCAATTGACAGTTGCAAGCGTCTATTACTATTGCGTATGTGTACCCGCAGAATCACAGGTGATACCTTTTAATGTGTGCCCGTGTAGGGGAGGATTGCGCATATGTCGAAACGGGGGAGGATAAGGGTGTACGTTAGGGGGTGAGCGCGGTGTAACTGCTCAGGCTTGTAGCTAGCTTGGTACATTTTATTGTAGCTCGCCTCTCTAGATACTACTGACTGTGAGAACAGTTTTCCGAGTTTATCGATGTCGATATAAAGTTTGCACATCATAATTTTATTCATTCTATGTATATTAGAACCAGTTTTTGATCGTATATTTAACAAGAAAATAATAAATTTTTGGATACTTTTTATTTTTAATGACCAGACATACATGTATATCAAAAATTCATTTAAACAATCTATTACATTTATTACAAATAGCTGAAATAATTATTTTCTTAGCTTATTCAAAAGTTCTGTTTCTTTAAATTATTCAGATATTCTATAGGATTAGCCGTAAAGGGTGGGTCATCTCAGAGGGGATTCGATCCCAAGCCACCCGGGATCGAATCCTCACCGGCAGTGCTGATTTTACACGTGCTTGGCGGCAAAAAGAAACAACACGAGGGAACCTGCATGTCTGAGAAATAAATAAAATATTTTTCGAAGACATGTGTAATTCGTCAACAGGCATTAGGGCAGCATGGTGGACATTTCCTTGCACTTAGATTAATAATTATAATTTTTACGGCACGTTTTTTATCGATGTTTTATGGTTATCGATATCGATCTACTTTAGCATCACTAAGCAAGTTAACCCGTCGTCGCTGGGGCGTTGCCTCAACTGCCCTGTATGTGGCCAATAATTTTATTACAAGTTCATTAAGAAGCCGGCGCCCCTTGCAGCCGTCAACTCTTCGCTTAGTGTTTACATTGTTTACTTACACCAGTTGTGTGAGTTTTGAAATCTGATAAATATCCGAATAGTTTATGGTATTATTTAAAACCTGAGTTTCTAGAATAATGCGTGAATTTCTAGAATAGTGCATAACGCACAAAGTTATATTAAAAGAAAAGTAAATAGTTAGAATTTAGACTAAAATTGCATGCTAAACTATTGAGGGTTAACAGTTATTGGTTTCGAAATTGTATTGAGCTTTTTAGTAATTAATTAAAATTATTTTGCTTAAATCACCATTATAACTATATGTACTGAGAATATTTGAGCTTATGTGGTATCAGGTATAAATCCTTTGTGTCATCATTCCATAACCTTAATGTTTTTGAAATTGAATATACACACTGATTATGGACAAGCAGAGCAATTCAAAAACAAAGTTATGTTGGACATGTACCGACTAAAATCCATGGTATTCCACCTTCGCCACATATTAGTTCATACCAATTTTGGTAGCCCACCTCGGGGGTAGTCAAGTCCTTTCCCTATTCTTTTTCTCAAGCAAGGCGCGCCTTCCATACGGTTCGATTTTCAGCTGCGTAGCGCGCTTCTAGGAGTTTGTTTCACAAAGTCCATTTGTCCTGGAAAAACCTGCACTAAATGCAAATCTTGTGGGGAGGGTAAGAAAAAGCGAACAATCGCAATACCAACACTCGACTGCTCTTTTGGCCCACCCCCGCTACATCAGCGGTGTGGTCCCGCTAGTCGCGAAAGGTATGGGGAGAGTAGTTCTTCATTGACTCGACCTCGGCTACGGAGCGCAGTAACAGCGACGGTTCAGGACCGCGGAGTGTGCTTGCCAAGCCCATTTGAAGCGGGTTCCTCAAGACAGCCCTACACCTCGGGCCGAGCATGTGGGTTCTACGTCTACGTTCACTGTAGATGACCAAGCCACGGCTATTAAGCTCCTGCCATGACAAGGCTGGAAACCATTTTTTTTTACTTTTTGGCAGCAACCACGAATTTAAGTCTTAACACGAAAGCTTTGTGATTATCAGTAGGTACAACAAATACGTGAAATTCTAACAAGATGCGGCAATGAAATATATTCAAGGCGGTTTTTTTTTTAAATTGAAGGAGTCAAGAACCGAAACCTCAGAGAGGGTAATACTTACTTTTAAAACAGTATTTTCAAAGATAACCCGCTATAAAATAGAATTTTGCGTTTGCAGTAAAAAAGCCCTAACATAAACCCTAAATTGCGACATATCTCATCTTTTTTATTTTCATCCGCTTACATAACAAAAATGAACTTTCTGTGACTAACATAAGATCGAAAGTGGAATGTGGTGAAACAAATCAGAATATCGCTTCAAAATATTTAAGGGGAGATGTTTGTGATACTCGACTGCACATGCCATGTACATGAATAAAGCTGTTCCATTCGCCTCATAACTTTAACCAACTGTAACAAGACGGTTTGCGAAGCACACAGGTTAAAAATATGACTTTGCAAGCTATCATAGTATTGTGTATGTTATCTTCTTTTTATATTTTTCTATTGTTTCTAATTTAAAAAAAAAGTGAGTAATACGCCAGATCGTGCTAATTGTTCTGCAAAAATATAAAAATAAAAAAACTGGAAAGGCAATTAAAATTCGTAATAACTCGAAAGCAAAGTCAACGTAAGTTAAACAAAGCGACAAAAATAATTAAACGCTGACACGCTTGAGCCGTAAAAATGTCGCCCACCCCGGGAATAAGGCGGCACACGAAATTATTTAAGCATAAACCTTAACGAAAAGCACAATGAATTTACTGCTACCTGAATAAATGATAGCATCGCGGTGAATTTGATGTCAATATGTGTTAACACTAAGCTATTTAGTTTACGACTCAGACCCCTTTACCGCCCCGACTCCCCACGCACACAAACATAGAACACCCCACTCACACTCGCCTCAGAATGACGCACACAGTAACACAAGTAATTTTTTACAGCTTACACGTACGCACATGGAGATGGGTGAACGTTGTGAGTACTTTGCCCCATGAAAAGTTTCGTAGTAGAGAATTTGTTCACTAGTTGTGTCTAGACATGCTATGCTTTTAACTTAGAGGGAATCCTTCGAGACTTCTTTAATAAACTTGGTTTACAAAATGAACTTTTAAATAAAGTGAAAGGGACTGTGTCATTATATTTTTAAAGTACCTATATTAGTATAAATTATAAAATAATGTAACGCAATAATATGTATTTTAATTATTATTTATAATTTTTGTACCGTACGTAATAAATGAATATAGAATAATAAATATTTAATAAAGTAGTCTTTAACATTATATAAATAGAAAATATAATAAAGAAGCTATATTCTAAAAACGCAATACACTTATAATGCTTGTGTTCGCAAGTACCGCGGGAAAATCATGGCAAGGGAATGCATCGAAAATGATTACAGAATGTGTTCGAACGAGATGGCGCGATTGCAGCCGCGTACCGTTCAGTCTGTTAGACAGAGATCAAATATTGAATACTGCGGAAGTAGCCAAAGTAGAGTATGTCACTTTTTAATAACATCTAAAATATTCTGTAAGAAAAAGTGTTAGGGTCGCTTTTTCAGTGCTACCTACGGTCATATACGTTGTACTGGAGTCAAAAGTGGGTAGCGGGTGCGGGGACTCGGTGGCTCTCAACTCTGGCAGATAATCAATATCCGCTTGGCTTGTGGACACTATAGTAATATATGTTATTTTATTGCTGCGTTGTTCTTGCATCGCATTTTCTTGTATATTTTATCCCTCTCGCACCATTATCTAAAATGGACAGTGCCGTAGATTTGGTAAATGATAAGTGTGAGAAAGTATTTATCACGACAATAAAGCGTGATATGTAATTATATAACCTATTTAGGTTGTAGAAAATGGTATTAGGGGCGTATGGGAAGATTAGTGATGTATTTATTTTTATTGACCGTGTTGTGAGGTTGTTTGCGGCGGCACGCGATGCGGGCGAAAGGCACATCTTCATTACATGAGCACTACCAGTGTACGCCACTTAATTGTCTTAATCTAATTAACGTTGCCGTATCTAGGCTGATATTCCTTTTTTGGGGTGCATTAACGATGTATTGCTTTTAGATAACCAGAATTAGATAGTTCTGATATTACAGATATGAAACTAGTAATTTTACAATTAAATTATACTATAATGATAAAAATTGTATTCTTTGACTTCATTTTGGGATCACTTAAAGAAACTCATTATACTAGATTGTTTACTATTTTTTTTACAGCACCCAACAGGTAAATTGTCAGTAAAATAACATCAAAAGGGTAACTTCATTACAAAACAATTTATTAAAAAAGTTTAACGTAAAGAACTTGCTGTGAGGTTGGCATTTAGAACACAAACTCTAGCAATCGAGATATTTAGAAAGTTTTACAAAAAGTTCAACTATTGTTCAAGATACCGTACACAGCGCGACTTTATACAAAGCTAAAGTCATTTTATAGAACGCTCTAGAGTTTTTTAGCTTTCCGTCGCTAAGTTATAGAGAATAAAAATTTGTTTCAGTCATATTTCGTTCTGCTCTTGTATTTATTTATTCGAAATAAAATGCGACCATAAATAATTTCTTGTTTATGTATATTTTTATACTTCTACTAGGTGTCAAATTGTAGTAACGTTTCTAGCTAACAGTTCACCCTAGCAATGACTGCGCAAAGCGATTCCAAATAATAATGGAAATATAATTCGATTGGCCTCCGCACACCGACGAATCAGACAAAACAAAGATGTGAGATGGCAGCTGGAAATGGCAAAGATAATATATTTCAATCCTCATCATTTTAAGTAATCGGTCCATGTTTTGATATATGCCTCTCCTGAGATAAATGTCTCTACTTTAGAGATTTTCATCTTGGCTCTCGATAATGTCTGTTATTAACATATTATTATATAATACATTGGTATTTACTATATTAGGTTTGGTACCAATCGTAGACTACGAAAATATATAATATACCTTACTAATAATCAACTTATATGAAACTTATGAGATAAGAAAGGTATTTTATTTTACTTTACGTTGACATGATATGTTGATGGTGTGTTGGTTATTGTGAAAATATTGTCCGACATTTATGATAACAATGCGTATAATAATGAAACGCTCATACGCATTGTTATGGACTGATTTGTGTGTTATGGAATGAACCCCTTAAGAGAATTGTGAAGCTGTAAATATTATACTAAAAGCGATAACGCCCCTCCCCCCCTCTCATAAACATAGACTAATTTCGCCATTGTTGTAGATATAATCAAACACTAGGTCCTTACGTTTTTATTTTAAAGAAATATTGCGTACGATATAAGTTATTAGCATCTAAATATTTATATTTTTGACTTTAAAAAGTCCTCGAGGGTTTTTGTTTTAAATTTTTTATAGGATTAGGGTGACAAACGAGCACACAGTCTACCTGATGGTAAGTGGTTGCTGCGGCCCATAGACATCTACATCTATCCTCTATTACAAATCAAAATGCAGATGCGTTGTCACCCGTAAGGACTAAGATGGAATGCTTCGTTTCCAGTAAAAAGGGCCTTCGGCCACCTGCACTCACCAAGCAAAACGCAGAGGTAAACCTCTACTTCACGCTGGTATTCTGTGAGGTCGTGGTACCAACCCGGTTCGAGCCGGCCCATCCGTGCAACAGCAAAAGCTGCCGGGTGGCTCTACCACTGTTATGAACTTAATTAGAGAGAAGAAAAAAGAAAAGAAAATGAACTTAATTACTAAAAAATAAAAGTACAGATCTAGATTAGGGTGTACTGAATGTAACTACACCAAAATTGTATTATTTTGTAAAGGTTTAGGGGGGTGAAAACTTTATCGCCCGAAACAATATTTCAAAAAGGAAATGTAGGCAATTGCCTCCAAGACTTACATCTCCCTCTATCGCACGATATGGCGATACGGAGAGAACGGTATGAAACAGATAGCACTTTTGAAAATACCTACTCGCGCCGCGTGTTGGCATTTCATAATCCTCTTAAATGAAACGTACTGTTATTTGCATATTTTTCAAAAAGTATCGTTTTATCATTATTATTCATTTATTGCTGCTCGCTTTAGGACATAGCCTCTTCTAAAGGACACTGCATAAATACCTCGCCTAAGATTATTTCTATGTTATTGCCTTTACACATCCAAATGCTGGTATACTTCCAAAGGTCACATTTAGCCATAGTGAGCGCAGCCTCTACTATACTAGACAGTTATTATTACGGTTTACATATTACATCATATTTATTTCTTTCTTATACCATATCATTCCGTGTAGCTCTTAATGGAATCCTCATGAAATTGTATTTCTCAAATTGAATTTCTTCTTCTTCAACCTTTTTAAGTCCACTTCAAGACCATAAATAGGCCAAGAATACTGCAGATGACATATATTTATAAAAACGTTGCTAACAAACACATTGGACATCCAAGGCCCAGAAGAAAAGCCTTCACCATTTTACCACCTGCCAGACAAACTCCGAGCTCTTTCCATAGCTAACATAGCTACTTTAAATTTGTCAAGTATCCATGTTTCGATGACTACAGGCAGAATGCACTGGCTGAAGACTTTTTTATTCAGCCTTTGTGATATGGGTGACAAAACCCTGACGGAGCTTCCTAAAGTTGCCTAGTCTAGCTGTATACTCTTATCGATTTCTTTCTCGATATTATTCTAACCTACTTGCAATAACTGAGGTAAATGTTATATTCTTCTACTTATGAAATCTCACTATCAACACTAGTTGGAAAGGGCACTACATGACCGTTGAACATAACTTTTACCTTGTTCAGACTTCACACGCAGACTAACACTTCGGGAGAACTCATTTAGACTTTTCAACATGTCATTAAGTTCTTGCGGAGATTCGCGATGACTACGATATCATCAGCAAAGCGTAAGCATAAGATCTTCTCACCGGATTTTATCGCGTATATTAACTTATTTTACTTTCCCGACGTTTCAAGCACTTTACAGCACCCATGGTCACGGGGGGGACTGAGGTGTATGACGTCCCAATGTCATAGTTAACCACGGCTACCTCCAGATTAAAAATTATTAATTTTTGTTCCGATCTACGCAGTATGAACTTACAGTATCATGAAGTCTTGCAGTTGTATGCTTGGGTTGGGATTTAATTTTATTAATTATGGGATCCCAAGCAGATGGTAGCACCCAGCCATCTTCTCTATTGAAATTAGGATGTTTTTTGATTTCAATAGCCTCGCGAATCATCCTTGGAAGGAATCGGTGTTCTTTAGCGAGGATTTGTGGTCTATCAAATCTAATGTAGTGACGGGGGCGATCCTGTACGTGTTCACAGACTGCAGACTTCCCGGAGCGTCTATTCTTCACATCAGCTATGTGTTCTTTAACGCGGGTTTTTATGGATCTTTTAGTTTGTCCTATATAAGAGAGACCACATTCACAATCCAGCTTGTACACTCCTGCATCTTGCAGAGGAATATTACACTTGACTGATGGTAAAAACTGACTAATCTTCTTCGGCGGCTTGAAATATGTTTTAATGGAAGCACGCTTCAAGATGTAGCCAATCTTGTCAGTGACACCTCTGACATATGGCAGTACAGCAGGCACTCGCTCGACTGTGGCCGGCTTCACTCGTTCACTGTGACGTAGGCGCGGGACCCGAAGCTTATTGTCGTGCAAAACTTGCTTGACGTGTTGGAGCTCGGCGGCCAGGTGTTTACTGTCACAGATCCCTCGTGCTCTCTGAAACAAAGATTTACCCACGGTAGCTAACTGTGAAGGATGGTGGTGAGAATCACCGTTTAAATATCTATCTGTATGGGTCTTTTTTCTATACACAGTGTGGCTCAAGGTGTTATCAGGATTCCGAATTACTAACACATCTAGAAAAGCTAAAGAATTGTTTGCCTCTAACTCCATTGTGAACTGAATTTTAGAATTTAAGGAGTTAAGATGGTCTAAAAATGCAGTTACTTTATCTAAAGGTAGAATTGTGAAAGTGTCGTCTACGTACCGCTTGTAGAATCTTGGCTTTATGGGAGAAGTAAGCAGGGCTTTCTCCTCAAAGTCCTCCATGAATATATCGGCAACAATGGGAGATACAGGTGAGCCCATCGCCACACCATCTACTTGCTTGTAGAACTCCTCCTTCCACAATAGGTAGCCAGATGTAAGGCAGTGTCTGAGTAATACTGCATATTCTACGGGCATGTTATTTTCCTCTAGCCTTCTAGTAATAATTGAGATGCAGTCTTCAACAGGTAGGCATGTGAACAGAGACTGCACATCAAAACTCACCATAGTTTCATTGTCTGCCAGATGTAGGTCTTTAATCTCGCTGACAAAATGGTAGGAATCCTTTGTGTGTGCTCTTGTATGTCCCTTGAGCGGTGAGAGTATATTCGCTAAGTGTTGAGCCAATCTGTAAGTTGGTGAATCGATTTGGCTCACTATAGGACGTAGTGGAGCATTGGGCTTGTGTATTTTTGGTACCACCGAAGTTGTATGGGTTACCAAAAATACACAAGCCCAATGCTCCACTACGTCCTATAGTGAGCCAAATCGATTCACCAACTTACAGATTGGCTCAACACTTAGCGAATATACTCTCACCGCTCAAGGGACATACAAGAGCACACACAAAGGATTCCTACCATTTTGTCAGCGAGATTAAAGACCTACATCTGGCAGACAATGAAACTATGGTGAGTTTTGATGTGCAGTCTCTGTTCACATGCCTACCTGTTGAAGACTGCATCTCAATTATTATTAGAAGGCTAGAGGAAAATAACATGCCCGTAGAATATGCAGTATTACTCAGACACTGCCTTACATCTGGCTACCTATTGTGGAAGGAGGAGTTCTACAAGCAAGTAGATGGTGTGGCGATGGGCTCACCTGTATCTCCCATTGTTGCCGATATATTCATGGAGGACTTTGAGGAGAAAGCCCTGCTTACTTCTCCCATAAAGCCAAGATTCTACAAGCGGTACGTAGACGACACTTTCACAATTCTACCTTTAGATAAAGTAACTGCATTTTTAGACCATCTTAACTCCTTAAATTCTAAAATTCAGTTCACAATGGAGTTAGAGGCAAACAATTCTTTAGCTTTTCTAGATGTGTTAGTAATTCGGAATCCTGATAACACCTTGAGCCACACTGTGTATAGAAAAAAGACCCATACAGATAGATATTTAAACGGTGATTCTCACCACCATCCTTCACAGTTAGCTACCGTGGGTAAATCTTTGTTTCAGAGAGCACGAGGGATCTGTGACAGTAAACACCTGGCCGCCGAGCTCCAACACGTCAAGCAAGTTTTGCACGACAATAAGCTTCGGGTCCCGCGCCTACGTCACAGTGAACGAGTGAAGCCGGCCACAGTCGAGCGAGTGCCTGCTGTACTGCCATATGTCAGAGGTGTCACTGACAAGATTGGCTACATCTTGAAGCGTGCTTCCATTAAAACATATTTCAAGCCGCCGAAGAAGATTAGTCAGTTTTTACCATCAGTCAAGTGTAATATTCCTCTGCAAGATGCAGGAGTGTACAAGCTGGATTGTGAATGTGGTCTCTCTTATATAGGACAAACTAAAAGATCCATAAAAACCCGCGTTAAAGAACACATAGCTGATGTGAAGAATAGACGCTCCGGGAAGTCTGCAGTCTGTGAACACGTACAGGATCGCCCCCGTCACTACATTAGATTTGATAGACCACAAATCCTCGCTAAAGAACACCGATTCCTTCCAAGGATGATTCGCGAGGCTATTGAAATCAAAAAACATCCTAATTTCAATAGAGAAGATGGCTGGGTGCTACCATCTGCTTGGGATCCCATAATTAATAAAATTAAATCCCAACCCAAGCATACAACTGCAAGACTTCATGATACTGTAAGTTCATACTGCGTAGATCGGAACAAAAATTAATAATTTTTAATCTGGAGGTAGCCGTGGTTAACTATGACATTGGGACGTCATACACCTCAGTCCCCCCCGTGACCATGGGTGCTGTAAAGTGCTTGAAACGTCGGGAAAGTAAAATAAGTTAATTTACGCGATAAAATCCGTAAAATTAGTTTTATTTAAATGTGTAGTGTTCGCGTAAATATAAGAAATCATTATCTTCTCACCGTTTATGTTAATACCACGTCGTTTTCAGTCTAACGTCTTAAAATCAGCAGCAGCATCTTCCAGTGCATTTGTAAGAAAGTGTTACGAGATAACATTAAACATCACACACATCATCAGACATCGTGTTGGTATTGCAAAAACTTCTTAAATCCTCGATATAGCACCAGTAAATTTGATAGGCTTAATTTTCATTGTCCACAAATGGGAGAAACTGGTCTTTTGTATTATCTGCCGCACTGTGAGAATTTGGCTTATAGTTCCAAATCCTACTGGAAACTTAGCTTGAAATTTCTCAAATCTTCGCGCCAGTAGATTCGTGATGACTGATGACCCTTGAAAACAATTTTCGTTGTCCGTCTTGTTGCCTTTATTGTTAATCAAGGATACAATTCTTCTGCTTCTCTTCTTTAAAATTCTCCCATTCCGTAAAACTCAGTTAATAACGCGGGAGTCGGCTCTTTTAGCTAGGGTAGTTTCCTAGCCTTAAAAAGATCTTTTATAACTCCGACTTCTCATGAGTTTTTCCATTTTTTCATTAGCCAGCTCTATCTCCTTAAGACAAGTTTGGAAGCATTAGGTATATATAGTTCCGGATCAGCGTGGCTCCTTCATCTCTTAAGATCTTTAAGACCATCGTCAATACTTTTGGGTCAGGAAATCAGAACATCAGGACGGGTTTTTTGGTTTCAACTTGTAGCGTTGGGTTCAGCTACGGTTTTAATCAGATGAAGTCCACTCATTAGATGGGAAATTTTATGCGTAAATTCGATTTTTAGGAGATCTCGGATATGTTAGATTCTAACGTGGTAGAACCACACTGCAGTTATATTGCAATTGTAGCAAGAATGAGTCAGATCGACCGAGGAAGGACCACGCTTTCACAAAATACCAGCATAAAATAGCAGCTGAATACTGATGTGTTTCGTATGGTGAGTGTAGAGAACCAGATACCCGTTTTACTGGAAAGGAGGCATTACAAAGGCAGGCCATACAAATACTTATTCCGAGCGGGATTTGAACCCGTGGTTCTTAGCGCCGCTACTCAATGTTAATTCACTGCACCACGGAGCTTTCAATTAATTCAATGTTTGTATGCTTACACTCTTTTCCATTAAAATTCTTCATTTAAACAATGTAGTGGGCCTCGGTGCTGTTACGTAAATGACTTCATATATATTTTCAACTTGATCATCTGAATGTGTTGAGTTCTTAGCTCGTCAAATTTTCAGAAAGTATCTCTTTGATAGTTTAGCAACCAAGAAATGGGGCCGATGTTCGCCAGCCGCTTATATAAGTCTCTTTTTTCCTTGTTATAATGTCCTTCTATCTCTACCAGGTACCTATATGACACGTTAGCAAATATTTTTCTCGGTGGCATTTTAGTCCTTTTTTCATTTATTGGGGTCAACAATAAGAATCTCACAATAAGAATTTTACAAATAATATACATACAAATCATAATGAAATATTGGGAAACCAACACATAGCAACCAACACAGCAATACCTAAATCGTTAAAAATTATTCTAGTTTCTTACAACCCTATATCCTTTTAATCTTGTGAAAATAGTAAAATTAGCTTTTAATTTAAACTATCTATTATATCACGCTTAAGTGCAAGACGTTAAATTTTAACTAAATTAAATTTAAATAAACTCGTACTTTTTGGATATTCATACAAACGACGGTAGTAAAAAAGTGTCAAAATAGATGTACAACTGCTATCACTGAATTTAGTTTGCATTAAATGTGAGCGTTCTATTTAGTAAGTCACTTCTAGTAGCTGTAGATCAATGAAATGCTATATCTCACGCAGATTAGATACTGTATGCAAATCAATTAGTACGTATATATTGGATATGGGCGGAAATTTGATAAAATAGTAAATGGAATCGTAATCGATGGCAATCCCTTGCTTACTTTTTATGAGCGTTGATAGTTTCTGTTTAGCTGTATCAACAGTATGGCACGCTACATTCGCTTTTAGATAACGAATAACCAGAATTGATAAATGTAGATATGAACAAATCAAGCGTTTCATTATATTTCAAAACAGAACATTTTTACTATATGCATAATAATGGTTTATAATCCAATGCCAAGTATCACTAATTCGATAACTCCTATAAAATATAAAATGAGATTTATAAACTACACATTATTTTTCACACTATACTGAATTAATAATAATAATAATAAACACTCACGCCTGTCACCCAGAGGGGTAGGCAGAGACTATGGACTTCAATTTGGCACGATCCTGACACACCTCTCTCGCTTCCTCCACATCCATATACCTACGCTTACAACATATTTAACATACAACATATCAACATAGTTAAAGATGCTCTTGATTTGATCCATTTTCAATATATCGCCAATTTGGTCGATAAGCTTTCGCCTACGGCGTCCCTTCCCGACTCTGCCGTTCACCTCTGCAACATACATTGGTTTTGTCACTCTTTCCTCATTCATTCTTTCTACATGACCAAACCACCGAAGCATTCCTTTCTTAATCCTGGTCACAACATCATCTTGTAAACCACACTCTTCTCTTATCACACAATTTCTCATTCTGTCATTCAGATTCATCCCTAACATTCTCCTTAATGAACGCATTTCTACAGCATTTATTCTACTCTCGTGCTTCTTCTGCCACACCCAACTTTCACTACATACCATAATTACTAAATTATTATAATAATATAATATTTTTACTATTAATTGACTACATTATATACTGGATTATTATCATAATATGATATTTTGACTGATATTTAAATAAACAATTACTATTTAGTTATTGTAATTCTGTTCTCAGTAAGCTAAAGTGGCAAAGGGCCGGCCGAATAGTCCGAAGAACCGACTACCGATAGTTAAGAAAGATTCTTTCCTACCTATTGGTTGTCGGTTGGATAAAACTTGAGTAGCTACCTCGTTTCGGTACTGGTGAGCGTAATCAAGACCTACTAGATAAAGTGACAACCTGATAGATGGATGCAGGTGGCTTAGGACCATGTCATGTTTTATTCTTTGAGGGAGAGAATTATGACGACGATGATTATGATTGTACTATACAAACATGAAAGATAATAAGAAGTTATACTCCTAGCAGTTAACAAAACATTGAATAATTTAACACTACGGCGCATTGGTATTTAATCAATAACATGATATGTAGGTAGATGTGTTATTAAAATGTGATCTATATACATGGATTTGTACAAAGATTATTGCTTGTTTATTCAATAATAGAAAATATTTTTTCTTTATGGAATAAGGGTGACAAACGAGCATACAGTCCACCTGATGGTAAGTGGCTGCTGCGACCCATTGACATCTACATCTATCCTTAATAAAGAATCAAAATGCTGATGCGTTGACACCCGTGAGGACTAAGGTCCCTTCTTACTTTGTCTGGAAAAAAAATAAATTTTCTAGAAGGAAAAGAGGGCAAGTTGTAGAGAGCTGGCCCGGAGTGAGAAAAGAGCACGTTCTGGGTAGGGTCTACACCATTCATCCAAACAACACCGAGTGCTACCACCTATGCCTGCTGCTCCATGAGTTTAGAGGACCGAAATCTTTTGAAGACTTAAAGACTGTGAATGGTATCCTCCATCCAACATTTCAGTCTGCATGTAAGACTCTTGAACTGCTCGAAGACGACAAGCATTGGGACACTACTTTAGAGGAAGCTGCATTGTGCAATTTTCCTTTGAAGCTGCGAGAGCTATTTACAATAATGTTCATTTTCTGTCATCTCTCTGATCCTTTAAGCCTTTGGGAGAAATACAAAGACAGTCTCTCGGAAGACATTAAACGGCAACTGGAGAGAGAATTGCAAGATAGTGTGCAACTGCTCATAGACGAAGTGTACAATAGATGCTTGATATTGATCGAGGATGCAGTGTTAGCTCAAGCAGGACAAAACTTGGCACAATATGGATTTCCTCAGCCAAAAAGATCTGCAGCAACTTTCGGTAATCGAGAATATCTGAGGGAGACCAATTATGACCTCGGTATTTTGAGAGAAGTGGTGTCCTCTAATGAGGAGTTACTGACGGATGAACAGCTTTACGTTTATCAGCAGATCCTTGGCAATATTGAGAAAGAAATTGGAAAAATATTTTTTCTGGATGCTCCTGGTGGCACTGGAAAAACCTTCGTTATCAATTTTCTATTGGCAAAAGTAAGGAGTAATCGTGGCATCGCCTTAGCTGTCGCATCGTCAGGAATCGCAGCAACACTGTTGGAGGGAGGCAAGACAGTTCACGCTGCCTTCAAGCTCCCGTTAAATCTCATCCATGTCGAAACTCTACTCTGCAACCTTTCAAAACAGAGTAATGCGGCCCAAGTGCTGCACGATTGTACGAAACCACGATGGCGTATAAAGGGGGTTTCGAAGCACCAAACATAACTCTAAAAGATATTAGAAGGAACGATGACATGATGGGTGGAGTCACCGTGTTGTTAGCTGAAGACTTCCGTCAGACTCTGCCGATAGTGCCGAGGGGAACTCGATGTGACGAAGTTAAGGCCTCAAATCTTTGGCCCTTAGTCAAAAAACTCTTCCTTAAGAAAAACATGCGAATGTACTTGAGGGGCGATGTTTGCGCTGGACAATTCTCCGATCTCCTCCTTAAAATAGGAGGCCGAGAATATCCGGAAACTGAGGGCAAAATTACAATTCCACTAGATCTTGCCTCAGTCGTGTTGACCGTTGACGACCTATTAACCCGAATATATCCAGATGTCCACAACTTACACAGCAAATCCACACAGTGGCTGTGCGTACGTGCGATTCTGACACCTAAGAATGATCAGGCTTCCGTCATTAATGATACTTTGTAGAACTCGTTCGAAGTGAAGAATATCAGTACAAATCTGTGTACTGTGAGTGTGAGTGTGACACTGTTGTGCATACGGATGATGCTATACACTATCCTGTGGAGTTCCTAAATACACTCAACCCACCTGGTCTACCGTCTCACACACTTATCCTCAAAGTGGGAGTTCTAGTAATGCTACTGAGAAATCTCAATCCGCCTAAGTTGTGTAATGGGACCAGGTTGCGTGTGAAAACCTTACATAAAACCGTGGTAGAGGCCATTATATTTACTGGCTGTGCTCGAGGTGAACCGGTGTATATACCGCGGACACCACTTATACCAACGGAGTACCCATTCGAGTTTAAAAGATTGCAATTCCCCTTAAGGTCTGTTTCGCAATAACGATCAATAAGTCTCAGGGTCAGTCACTGAAAACAGCAGGAATTGATCTTAGGGGGGATTGCTTCTCGCACGGCCAGTTTTAAATGGCCTGCTCGAGAGTGAGCTCATCTAACAACTTGGTCGTGTTAGCATCTGAAGGAAGAACCTCTAATGTAGTATATAAAGAAGTACTATCAGCATAGACTGAAAAAATAAATAGTCTTAACCCTTAGGTACTTCCTTAGGTAGGTTGTCTGCGCGAGCGAAGCCGCGGGCAAAAGCTAGTAAGATATAGATGACAAAGGAGCACACAGACATCTACGTCTAATCTCGATTACGAATCGAAATGCAGATTCATTGTCATCATTGGGTTTCCTGTAAAAACGGTTTCTGGTTCTCTACACTCACCATACGAAGCACAGCAGCGTTAAACTGATATTTTACGCAGATTTAAGATTAATTATTATCGCCACCTAGTAGCTATAATTCGTACTAACGCGGAAAACGTAATTATTTTTAAAACAATAGCAACTAAAATAATTGTTTGATCTTGAACTATATCTTTGTAGATAACTCGGTTCCTAACTAGACGGATGCAAATTCCCTATATTGTATGCGGATTATATTCCCCGAGCCCCTTCTACGCACATAATTACACATGGTCATTGAATGCGAATTACAGGTATTAATATCGGTTATTAACGCTCGCTAATTGAACCTTATGCTATGACTGTTGCGTCATGTTGTTGAAGAGAAAGTTAAATAGGGTCGGATTAATCAAGTCTGAATAGCTTTGAAGCGTTTGTTGATAAGGAGTAATGGTAAAAAATAACAGGCTAAACGAAATTAAACGACTTTTGTTGTATATGCTGACGTATGCGGTGCGTTGGAAGAAATATTTACTTACTATAAATAAATTATTCTTGCTATCAAGTAAATATAGACTTTTTAAGCCAAGTGCATCTACTGCAGTTTTACGACTTGTAGGTAGTAAGGTATGAATAAGCAGTGTTATTGGTATATTTGACAATCTAGATAACTGAAATACTTTTTAAGAGTTGTCAAAATAAACATTTCTACAGAAATTGTATGAGAATATAGTTTGCTAGCGATCCGCCCCGGCTTAGCACGGGTGATTTATGAGTCTCGAGAACAGCGCCACCTATCGGGTTCAATTGAAATTAAACCTAAACGATCTAATTAAATTTTAGAATAAAAAGCTACTATTGTGACTTAACTATGATAGTTAGATATATTCCCTCCTGGACTTTTTTGTAGGTAATAATTGAGTAATTTGATCATGTATTACATAATTTTTATGTATCATCAATAGTTTTCACAGCGTACGTCAAATAATGAATTTTATAGGCGAAATTTTGCTACTAGTAATTTATAATGGTGTATCAAATACTTAAATACAGCCTTTAAACCACTTCATCATATTCTTCATGTGACTATTTATCTGCAGTCTTTATTGTTTAAAGTTGATTGCTTATGTCTTTGTCTATGGGCTACAGTAGCTTACCATCAAGTGGATGGTTAGCTTTGTTTGAAACTAACGTTATATTTAAACTTTTTACTCACACAAACAGTACCTAGGTATAGTTGACTGCAACTGCATAAGTCTTCATCGAGGCTTTTTTCAATTACGCCGGACACTAGCGTATTTTTTCCGACGGATTAATGTCCCTTCGGCACGTGGTTGCACCCTCGCGACATATTGGCGCGACCCCTCGGTGTGTTCACCTACGAATTCTCCATCAGTTTATGAATCGTCCCGCCTATGACACTGTTTTAAGATGAAATTGTAATGTTGTTGTCTCTAAATTAAGTTTTTTTATTATTATGTTCTCCGTAGATCTAGGCTCGAAATTATAGAGCAAAGATTTTTCTTCTTTTGATCTTTTTAAATATTAGTTTTTAAGTTAAATTTTTAGGATGTATGAAGCCATGGTAATAAAATAGAGTAATAATAATCTGCGTTTTTGGATAAATGTTTACTCTACTTTGAATTCAAGCGGAAACCGTGGTCACTAGTTAAGTCATATAATCGGAAACGAGTTGAGTTGATATGCATTAAATGTTGAGAATTGTTGATCTAGTCTCAGAAGAAGCAATATTACCATATCGGTATGTAATTTTATTTTATTTATAAACAACTTGTGTCTTTTATTTAACCTGTTAAATCTATTTCTAGTTTTGAGTAGAACTATTAGCAAGCTTTATTCCGTTTTAACGTAAGTAGACCACGCGTCTTGCACATATAAACTTAAATCATGCGGTGCCCCGCGTGGCTTGTCACATGTTTCCGCGAGCTACCACGGCAATGCCGTTTAAATAATATGATACATGTTACCTTATAATTAAAGTAATATATATATATATATATATATATATATATATATATATATATATATATGATAAAATTACAATTTTCTTAAATTTAACAGCCTGGACTCAAGCTACTTTTCCATGAAAGATTACCTGTTTGTAATATCAAAATAACATATTAATACTACATGTATATAAAAGTATATACGGTACTTATAACGAAAAAATAACTTCAAAAGTTTTTGTCTGTCTGTCGGTCTGTCTGTCTGTTTGTTCCGCCTAATCTCCAAAATCTCTGGTTTTGACATGAATTTTGCTGGCAGATAGCTTATGTTATAAGGAGTCACTTAGGCTACTTTAATTTTAGAAAACAATAAGGGTTCCGCGCAAAAAAATCAAAACTTATGAAATCCAACCGTAATAAATTCCACGTGTACGGAGTCGCGGGAAAAAGCTAGTTCCATATAAAAAGATAGATCTGCAATTCGCTGCGGAGGCATGGCAGACATGGCAATCATTCTGAACCAGCGAGAATTTCTATTTGAAGCTAACCAACAGAAACAGTGTGATATATCTCGGCACATTGCTTGGCGGGGAAAGCTTGCGCATAGTCCTAGGAGTCTGTCAATCGGGGATCTGTCAGTCTTATCGGTGTCCTTGTGATAGCAGGGTCGACTAATTTAGTCTCCATGAACATTCCCGGCGAGGTTTCGTACGCTGTTATCCGAATGGCTCCTTATAAATGGTACTTCAGCTTAGGAGCCTTATAGAATATTTAGAGATGATAGCAGGAGATCTAATGGTATGGCTTTAGTACCCTGATAGAGAGGCAAAACCCTAGCATGGGACACTTTGTGATCGTTTAGAGTCAGGCGGTATCAGAGGCGATTAGACTAAATAAATGACGCAAATATGAGTCTCTCCGTGTTAACTACATATTTGTGACTGACACTCGTCCTCTTTACTTTGTCTTTTTGACTTTGTCGGTAATGTTTCTAAATAAACTGTATCGGCGACAGGTCCCCGCTGCTAGAAACAAAGAGGGCTGGTTCTTTTCCAAAAGCTAAGTATAACCATTCAGCGAGGAAACGCAGTGTTCTTGTCTCTTACCGCGGGGAGTAAAAAAACTGTTTGATTATTTTAGTTTTAGTTTTTATTTGTTCTAATAAATAATATACGTCTTTACTTGTTTTAATTATTATTTAAGTTACTTAAATAAATATAAAATGATTATAATGACAATGTAATGATGTAAAAATTATTTGTGATAAACTAACAAAATGTATTACTTAATTTCATAAGTAGCAAATGACAATAATAAGGAAAATAAAGATTTGTGTGTTTTCATCGATAAAATGTTGACAACCGATGTAACCGACACGTCGCACATCGAGTTGCTTCAGGTCGTGGACAATTTAGATTTTTTTTGTTATGCATAATCTTAAAGCCAATGAAATTTTCTTGCATAACTTTAGTCGAGTTAAAAGGCACCAAAAAGATTTAGATTGGAGTCATGAATTTTTAAGCCAATTCGTCGCGGCAATAAAGCACCTGCCAAAAAACTTATGTAACTGCTGCAAAGGAACATATATACGCACTAACGCAACCCCACTAACTCTCCCAAGCTTAGTAGTACTGGTAGTACTTTGAAGTTGCATTCGATAACAATTACTGATTATTCTTTCCTTCCTTCCTTGCACTAAGGCCAAAAGCTACGTAACATTTTTTTTCAAGTTTTTTATTGATTTTGTTCATCAAAAAAGATGTTCATATAACGGGAGTAATATGAAATTCCTTGCGACTTAATTCAACTGTATAGTAAAAAAAAAAAAACCCAAAATCAGCATCCACAAGCACAAGCAGCCTATCAGAAAAAAAAACTAGGGTAAAGCACAGTCGTCCACGTAATATTTCATTCCATGCAGACTTCCTCACGATGCTTTTCCTTCACCACCGAGCACGTGGTAAATGAGTACTTGCGTACTATAATTTTTTTGCAAGCGCTTAGTCCCCGAGCTTCCAAGGTTTATGCAATTGTATTGTTTACTAACTAAAATTTAAGACAACCAAATATAACAGCGAAAGTACGATCTTATTGCACGTACGTAAACCTTGTCAACGTAGATGTTTAAATACTCCCGTATTATAATTATTTTATATTGGTCCTTTAAAAAAAAATTTTGCTGTTTTACCTGACATCATTTGTCTACACAAAACATTAGCCAGTTAAAATAAACCTAAGCCGCATGCAATATGTACACAAGCATGCTCAAATAAAGCAACTGGGTTATAGATAAGCGTCAAGGCCCCATTTCCTAGATAGTACCTACGCAATATTGGAACATGTTAAGTGGAGAGTCGCCGCTGGACTTATTCGCAGTTGACAGAAATTGATCGCTTCGGGGCACTTCTTCTCAAGATGTGAAACGCCTGCGCATGTTTAGTAAATATAAGTTTGTTTTTTGAAGGTGCAACACGCTACTTTATTCTTCTTTATTTTTAGCATTACCTTGCTCGGTTAATTTACAACTTAAAGTGTGACCTAGGATATTTCACACTATATACTTTAAGTGAGCAATTCTTGTTTATGTAATCTTTACTATAATAAAACTCTAACACGACGTCTGTCTGAACACGCATCACGCAAGAACCTGTGAACCGATTTGGATGGGACTTTCACTGGCAGATAGCTGATGTTATAAGGATTAACTACTAGAGTAGGCTACTTTTATTTTAGGAAAAGAATTAGGGTTCCGCGCAAAAAATTAAAACCCGTGAAATCCATAAATTCCACGCGAGCGAAGTCGCCGGGAACAGTTAGTTGGTTAATATAATATTATGGTTCTCAGAAGCGGTTCTAAGGATTTGGATGAAAGACGAAGAAGAAGACAAGGAACGCCACAAAGCATGGTCCTGAGCCACCTGCATCCATCGACTTTCTGCATGTCTTACCAGGTCGTCACTCCATCTAGTGGGGGATCGCCCTACACTTCGCCTACCGGTACGAGGCTGCCACTCAAGATCACTTTTTTACCCATCGGTTGTCGGTTCTTCAAGCTACTTGTTCCCGGCTACGGTGTCGACTATCCTACGATTGTATTAAATAGACTTTCTGAAAATAGACTTCAAAATGCTTCTTCTATTTTTTCAAAAGCTACTTTTACACTCGAAATTTTTCCAGTATCCTGAAGGTATTTTACAAACATAAATGGTACAATGGATAAACAACCTAGCATGGGATAATTGTTTCTAGGCCATAAAAATTATTTTTCCGTGCGGAAATCAAACGCGGCCATTAGCACGGCAACTGACGCTTAGTACTACGCTGTCGCTCAGAGTCTATGTTCGTCATGCGTATTTTTATATAATAAGGGCATCTATCACTAATAAAAAACTAGATACAAAATCAATGACAAAAATGTCCTTACCGAATGAGCGCCCACTGGAACATTTGGGTGCGCTTTTAATTTGTAAGTGGCATTGTGAATACAACTTTAGGCAATGCACTTAAGGTTGAATTTACATTAATGTATTTTTATTTCAACTAGAATTACGTCAATACAATAGGAGACAGTTTTTAGAGAACTTTTGCATGGGATTGTGTATCTAGTTCTTTATTAGTGATTGATGAATAAGGGTGATAAACGACACAGTCAACGTAATGATGAGTGGTTGCTGTAGCCCGTAAACATCGACTTTTATCCTCGATTAAGAATCAAAATGTGTGAAAGAGAAGAAGTGCATTGCATGTACACTGCATGTTCATGTCACCCCTGAGAACTAGTATCTAGTTAAAAGGGCTTGCGGTTCTCTCGACACACCATACGAATCTCAGCAGCATTCGTTTTTAGAGAGTGGTCCTTCCCCGATCGAGCCGACCCATTGGTCATACAACCATATTATAGCAGGCATGACTCTACCACCTAAGTAATGTGTAATTGTATCTTGTAAATCATTGACGTTAGAAAAAAAATTTAAACTTCGTAACAATAATAGGAAACGCACTATTAAGTGGTAGTTAACTACGTCCCAAAAGTATAACATATCTAAATTAATCTATTGTTGCGGCTTAGTAACGTATACGAGTGACGTGAACGTAGGCTAAGCCCTCGTTTTCGGAGCCCGAAACGGGCGTGGAAATTTACATATTATTAATTTACATGGCAACACAGCCCCCAACGGTACGCAATCTGTGTAATTCGGGTGTTTAGTAGTTGTCTAGAACGCTAGCGAGCTTGTTGCCTGATGTAAATGCGTCGCAACGAGTTTATTTAGCGTAACTAAATCTAAACGAGCACTGAACGATGATCTTGGTTAGTACCTAATGAGATTTTTATTGAAGAAAATCATAAAAATATTTAGTATATACATACATATATACTATAATAATGGCCTAAATATATACTAGCCTAAAATAACAATTTAATGCTTATATGTTTCGTATGGTGAGTGTAAAGAACCAGAGACCCTTTTTACTGCTAACGAAGCATTCAATTTTAGTTCGCGAGGGTGTCAGCGTCTCGCTATTTTTTAATCTACATTTTGATTACTGCCTTCTTGGTATCATCATCATCATCATCATTACAGCCTTTCATATGTCCACTGCTGAACATAGACCTTCCCCAAGGAATGCCACAAAGCACGGTCCTGAGCCACCTGCATCCATCAACTTCCTGCATGTCTTACCAGGTTGTTACTCCATCTCGTGGGGGGTTGCCCTACACTTCGCCTACCGGTACGAGGCTCCACTCAAGAACCTTTCTTCCCCATCGGTTGTCGGTTCTTCGAGCTATATGGCCGGCCCACTGCCACTTCAGCTTACTAATCCGTTGGTATCCGTAATCCTTCTTGGTCTAGTGATCGTAAACTCGGTTGCTGATCATAATGCTAATCGGGCCAAATTAGTTATTAGGAATAAGTTATATTTAAGGTTAAGGTATAAGTTACAATTGAGATGCAGTCTTCAATAGGTAGGCATGTGAATAGTGACTGAACATCAAAACACCTCAGTTCCCCCCGTGACCATGGATGCTGTAAAGCACCCGAAACGTCGAGAATTAATTAATAGAATCAGGCGTTACTTTGCGGAAATCCATTATATAAAAGCTTTTACAAAAAATTACTTCGCAAATATCCGCGTTATAAAATAAAATGATGTGTCTTACCTAGTATGAAGAAGTACCTCCCGCCCTCCCTCAATTGCGTGCACTATCCCCGTCACCACTAATCCCAGCACCACTACTTCCAACACCACTACACTAGGTAAGACACACCACTGACGATAATACGACACGTGTTTCGCCTCTACACAAGGCATCCTCAGGTGATATAGACTCTACGGTGGCTAACCGCTAAGTTAGCCACCGTAGAGTCTATATCTTAATAATTAAAAGCGATATAATCCGTAAAAATTAGTTTCATTTAGATGTAGGTGCCTTAGAACCACAGCATCCACATACCGGCAGGTGGATTGCGTTCTTGTTTGTCACTCTTATTTTATAAAATATTAATATTAATTATATAAAACAGAATATCAGCGTAAAATAGCAGCTGAATGCTGCTGTGTTTCGTATAATGAGTGTAGAGAAAAAACGGAGATCCTTTTCACTGGAAACGAGGCATTCTATCCTTATCTTCAGGGATGACAATGTATCTGCATTTTTCTTAGTCGAGGATAAATGTAGATGTCTATGGGCCACAGCATCCACTTCCTGTCAGGTGGACTGTGTGTTCGTTTGTCACCCTTATTCTATAATAAAATAGATATAAAAAATAAATAATCTTTATATATAAAAATTACGTATCACATTGTTTGTCCGCGATAAACTCCTAAACCACTGAAATGATTTCAATGAAATTTGTGCACACTGTGTGCAGTTTGGTCCAACTTGAGAGATAGAATAGTTTTTATCCCGATAAGTGACCCTCAGTATTTTTTATTGCAAATTTAAGTATTTTTATAGTACAGAGGTTCGCCGCTAAGGGCAGTACAACGTCTGTCTGGCCAGCTAGTTTTAATATAAAATTACGACCATCACAAATTGCAAAATTTGGCTGCAAAAATGGAGACATTTGCTTCTGATGCACTTCTTTTCTTCGAAACTTGTCTGATCTTAACCATATTTTTAGGCATCGGTGGTCTCTTACCATTACCTACACCCTTTACTGTAAAAGACGCACTGCTGTCGGTAATTGATTTGTGAAATTTTAGGTTAAGTCTAAACGTTGTTAAATGCTTATTATATTTATACACGATATCAGTAACAGGGTCACAGGGCACGTTTTTTATACAATGGTCACTTGGATCGACAGGTGTACATATCTCTACATCTTTAATGTTAATAAAATTAATAATAAATCCACAATGTTAAATCATTATAATAAAACCTTATGAAGTAAATAGAAAAACTTCTTAACGCACTGTCTATTCAATTTAAACACAGTAAAAATAATAAAGAAATACATCATACGTTGTAGAGACACACTGCAGCTATATTATCACCGTAGAACGAAAGGGTCGGCTCGATCGGGTAATACCAAATAGCAGCATAATGCTGCTATTTTACGTTGGTGTGTAAAAATAACGGGAGACCATATTTATAACAAAGCAATTCATCTTAGTCCTGATGCATGTACATTTTGATTCATAAATCACAGATAAATATGAAAAAAAGAACTATGGACCACTATACAATATCCATCAAGTAGACCGTTTGTTCGGTTTCAATCGAATAATGTCAAAAAGAATAAAAATATTAACTCATTATTTCGTTATAACAGTGATATGTACTTACGAATTCTATTAAATTAACTCTAGGTATTGGTATTTATTAAATAATATAAAATCGAAAGTAACATTTAAACGAAATTGAACTTTGTTTTATTTTAAAATCAAATTAACTAAAAGAAAATTGTACGCTGGAAAATTATTGTTTACATTGGCAAAGAAACTTCACCGAATCGTGCACGACTAAAACAGTTTCATGATCTTCGAGGCCGTCGATACTTTGTTTTGAAATACGTTTTATTGGTTTTGCTTACGTCAATCATTTTAAATGTATTAAAATGGTCCTTATAATTTTAAACGAAGGTTGATTCCGTAATGCGGAAAAATCCGTAACCGGGTAACTCTTAAAACTGTAAAGGAGATATTAACAGTATGCTATCGCGTAAGGGGCATTTGTAAGAACAATAAAATTGATTATGTAAAATATCAAATGGAAAAGATGATCGTTGCTAAGGGAGCGCGGTTCAATCCATATTTCTGACACTATCATCACAGCGAGGGTGAGTTCCCCATCGATTCGAACTCCATCGGGCCGGAATGAAAAGTAGTGGGTAATATCGTACATTTGCATATTTTAATTGTGATAGAAGGGCGTCCCCTGCAGTGTGAATGTGGCATAAGTAAACGATTTGCATACATCGTCGTCGCGACAGAGGCCCGGCTACAAATTGCTCTATCTGTAAATAAAACGAGCGGCTTACGTAATCATTTACTTTTTAATTTGTCTGCTCTGTTTTTATGGAATTAGTTTACATATTATTATAATAACAACTGAACATCAAGAATATCTGCTTAATGCTTACGGAATGAATACTATTTATTACAGAATACCTCACCAGTTTAATGCTGCTTTGTTTCCTATGATGAGTGAAGAGAACCGGAGACACTTTTTTACTGGAAACGAGGTGTTCATTTTTAGTCATCAGGTGTGACAACGTATCAGTATTTTGATCCTTAATTGAGGATCAATGTAGATATCTATGGGCCACTGCATCCACTCACAGTCAGGTGGACTGTGTGCCCGTGTGTCACTTATTAACAAAAAAATACAATCGCTTATAGTAAATAAAATAACTTATATTTTTACGGTTTTCCACTCTTTATGCCTAGTCACTGCCATTTGCGCAGTACAAAGAGTATGCCTGCGCAAAAATAGATTATATTACTATTCCCTCAATTTCATAGCCCGGCCTGATTCCGGGTTGTCCTGACAATTTCTTGACCGAATAACCCACTATCTGATTTTGGCTCGATCCGGGTTTCGAATGCATGAACAGCAGTTGCGCTTACGGTCAACAGACCAACGAGGTAATGAAAACATATCACAGTACTATCTTTTATGAAATCCTATTTCTTGTTGTTAATTTCATTGCCCACAACTGGCCCACATAATTCAAAAGAATTCCCATAGTTATATACGCTGGCCAGGCAGATTGGTAAGCCAAGTAACGCTACTTCCATCATCAGTCTGTAAGGTTTAGGTATTTTAAAATGCATATACGAACATCATACATCGAGAGACCGAGAGTCACGCTGCAGCTTTATTATGGTTGCAGGACGAATGAATCGGCTCGCCCTGTGTAGGATCACTCTCTCACAGAATACCGTCGTGAAACAGCAGCTTAATGCTGCTGTGCTTCGTATGAGTGTAGAAAACCGACTACCCTTTTTACTGTAACGAAGCATTTCACGTTATTACTCAAGGGTGACAGTGCATTTGATTCTTAATCAAGGATATATGTAGATGTCTATGGGCTGTGTGCACACGTGATCCTTATTCTATAAAAAAAAAAGTCAGTCTACGGAGCCTCATCACGTTCTTAGTGGTTAAATTACAAATTTCTTATTTTATCTGTGAGAATTAAAAAAAACGTGTTAATTTCGTAGTATAATTTAATAGATTCATTTATATATCTTCTCTTCCATCAGCTCGCAATAGTCCGCTGTGGGCTGAACATGGGTCCCTCCCGTTGTTGAGAGGATTCGCCTTAATCGTCACGTTTAGCAAGCAGATTGACGATTGCAGAACCAGGAGTCTCACACCTTTGACGTCGCCGGTCTGGGTGTTTTACGCTGGCGTCTCAAATATATAATATAGAAGAATAGAATAAGGATAGAATAAGAGAAAGTTCATAATAAGTAATGTAGGCGAATAGGGAAGAAAAATTAATTTAAAAAATTTCAAACGTTCTGTCCTTTTTATTTTTTAAATTCAGAATTCATGGTAATTCATTATTTTAACTGATTATAATTCATAAATATCTAACGACTACTATTTTACTACCCACGCACACATACGTAACGGTCGCTCGGTTGGCAAAAACTTTGTGAATTGAACCGGACACAGAGGAGCGCGCGTACGCGTAGTTGTTGCCCATAAATCAAATTCAATTTGGGATATTTTCAAATAAAAGTAGAAGCCTTATTTACCCGTATTTTCTAAAACTGCAATAGCGGTATATCATTATTTATATATTTTTAACTTAAATATACAATTTGGACACTCTTTGAAAAATAACCCTGTATATACATACTAATCTATGGTCTGACGTAAACGAGATAGTAATACCGCCATCTATCGAAAGCCATAAGATTTTCTGACATTTCCAATAGTCGTCTTTTATAATATCCACGGGACGAAATGGGGTGACCGATTCTCTTATGCCACTACCGCATATTGTCACTCACTGCAGTATAACATTATCCCAAAATTAACTCGCTGTGTTTCTTCATAGTTTATTATAGGAATTTATACTTTTTAATCAGTGCTAAAATACATTTAACGATTAGTATTATTCATCATATAGGTCAATATTTATTTTAATATATTAATATTATAAAATAGAATAATTGTTGAAATGAAAATTATATGTTATTCCATAAATATATGATTTTAAGTTCAATAACTTATTCTATTTTCAGTTGCGATCAGAGTCACGAGAACCACTAAAATCAATTCCGTGCGGTTTCGATGACGGTCCAATATTTAATTTAAATAATTTGGCTGACTTGTCATACCATTAAATGTCTGCAAAATGATATCAATGCAATTGCATTAAGTGACTGCAAAAATATCAATGTATTGAGCGAAAATTTTATTATATAACTTTTTAATCAGTTAATATTCACTGTTGAAATTGATTAATTACTTAATATTTTTTATAGTTTTGTCTAGTGTACTACATGTACTACATTTGCAGTACTACAAATAAGGAGATGATACGGGACGCGACACGGCGCCAAGACTACAGTGGTACGCCCCACGTGACGTCAAGAACGTTTCCTGAACATTCCTATATACCTATTAACGATTGCTCACACCCACGTTTTTAGATTGACATCACAGTAGACAAGTGTGTTTATCACAGTTGTTAATAATTATTACGTTTTTTTTGCGCACGATAATTGGTATTTCTTTATAAAATCATAATAAAAAGATGCCATGTGATCTCATACCGTGAGTTTCATTAGATTGGAATACATATATGCAGTGCCGCACGCAAATATTTCACTGCCTCCAATTGATAATATACATTATTATTATACCGTGTTTATAAAAAGCGATGCCGACTTTACTTTTAAATTTTCAACCTCCGTTTATGATTATTGTGCAAAACCAAATCTTTTATAAAATTTATTTACGGACTAGTGTTGTGTGAACACTAAAACGCTAATCATAATAATTGAAAAAATACACACATACGCAAAGATTTCCTAATGCAACGGATTTAAAATAAAAATATCAAATGAAAAGGCTTATAATTTTATTTACTTTTATGAACAGATTTTATAAAACCGTTTTTATTTTTATATTAGGAAAAAATAAACAAAACCGAACAGTTCCATCGTTCGCGCCCGCCCCAGCAAGTGTCCGCCTATCTTTGAGGTTGGAAGTAGTTGCTTGTTCTAAAACTCGCCACGTTTTAGTGTTATTCGCTCGACAATCGCGGGGAGTAAGGTAATATTTTCATACTGTAGGTACTTCAAGACGGCCTTAATAGCTTTTTGAGTTCATTGCGGAATGAGAACTTTCAATTAATGCACCAAATGATCATTTTAAAATTCACATGCCTCATTACGCTGTGACTTTGGGGTGGATTTGTCATATTTGAGAGGGTTTTGGCGACATGACTCATTTTCCAGAGCCTCTTCCGTCAGTAGAAGGTTTACATCAACTTACGTATATATCAACATTATTATTATAACTGACGTTGCCGACGAACAGGAAAATCGGCTGCATATTTCATCCACGTTAAAAGAAGACGTTAACACAACACTCAACAAAGTCAGCCAAAGTCTTAGAGTAAGAACAAACTTGAGGTGATTGAGTGCTGTGGAAAATAATATGAAGAAAAATTTAACCGATATCAGCGTTCAAGATAAGGCTAAACGGGATGAGCACTTGGAAGAAAAAGATTATTATAATATCTATGAAACACCTGACCAGGAATGCAAGATTTGGACATAATCACCACCAAAAGTAGGCTGGTTGGTGACCGCAAGGCCAACACTATCGCTCTGGTAATGCTGAAGTACATAATAATTTGTTAGTAAGAGGAATTCAACACTTAGGTAAAGTTAGCATTTGATTTTGAGAAACATTTCTTGTAATATTATCTTACATATGAATAGAATTAATATTACGGATTTTATTGCGTTTAATTTTTTATGCTGTTCAAAATATAACTTAATATTAAACATAAAATTCGTAAAGTGAGTTTTTATTGAAAAGTTCACAATTTCACTTATAGCCTTTCTGTTCTGAAAAAAAGGAGAATTTTTTCAATAATACATATTTTTTTGGAAAATGCTTTTTAAATTGTTATACAACTATTAGCGCGTAACATCTTAAGTCAAGTTCAAAACTAATTGGTAGATGGCGCTGTATGTCTAATTTGGTTGTGCTGTTGCAAATAGTAGTTGATTGTTTTCCTCCAATAGATCCGGGCTGATTCCAATGGGTCTGGAATATATATATAGAAAAAACAAATGTACACTTGTACTATTTGTTTTTGTTTTCAATAGTCTCAGACTCTCAGACGAAGCTCGAGAATTACGGCACTAATCACTGAACATTTTTCTTTCTCTTTCTCATCATCAGCCCGAAAAAGCCCACTGCTGGTCATTGACCTCTCTCATGTTAAGGACGGTTTACCATTTCGTCATGCTTGACAGACGCATTAACGATCGCAGCCCTTCGCACTTTTGTACCTTTGATGCTGCTCCCGACAATGACCCGTGTATTTTACGCCGTTATAAAAGAAATGATTATATCGCCATCTGTCGGAAGCGAAGAAATGTATCTGGACGAGACGACTCATTAATTTGATTGTAATACTTCTTTTAACTATTATTTATTCTGTGGTAATACTTTTAAATGTTTAAATTCCAATTTCCATATCGGAAAAAGGTCGAAATTAGAAGAAATTATTTTTTTGGTTACCTGTAAGAAAATTTTGTAATAGGCAAATCGTTAACTGTTGCGACAATAATTATTAACGTTAGAAATTCTGTGTAAGTGGATAAAGATTATCCAAGTTCTACTTAGTGGGGCCAAATTTCTACAAATTATTTGGATATGCTATTCTAACCTAGCTTCTGCCCACAATATGTCTTCATGTTCATTTCACGATCACTTTAATTTTTAAGTCCTTTATGCGTGATTAATATCAAACAATGAAACCTTTTCACATTTACTTACAAAATATTAGTAGGAATATTAGTATAAACTTAGTCAACATAGTTGTTATAAGTCTCGTGTTTGCCCTGTCGCCTTTTAAAAAGCACACAATAAATTAATGTTTATTTATTAATATTATTTACTTTTTTTGAAAATTTTCTTGGGCTGACAACCGTAAATCCGATATAACAAATTTAAAATAGTTTTTTTTGTTCTTAAATTTCATTCAGTTGACTGTTATATGCTGGTATTTAGATTTATGTCTATGATTTTCGTAAGAGGCGGATAAAAATCCAATCACCGCGTCTTATTACCGAATTAGACCGGCGTTGTCATAAACAAAGAGGTTAAGTGCTCTCTAAATAACATAGCTTCCCTTTTTACCTTAAATGTTTTTAGGTTGAAGATGTTATTTTGGGTCGATTGTAACGTGTTGTGGCAGTCAGTACGCGCGTGTTATACTATTTTATCAAAAATAAAAATACCGAGAATATTAAAGAAAAACATTGATTTGTACGCTTTAATTTAATACTTCTATATTGTTATCATGGCGTTTGAATATGCATAATCAAAATATATTTAGTTCTTCTACTTTCCGCAGTAAGGCGCTTAAGAGCAAAAGCGCCATCTGTGATCGAGAGGCAGTAAATATTCTTCCTGCATAAACTAAATTATGTACCACAAACTTCTTGTCCCAAGTCCTAATATAAACTTACTTCCACAAGCGTAACTTATTATTAAGCTGTATATGAGTGTTAGAGAACTACTAGTGTACATTATTTGATTAGTTCCTTCATATTTTAGGTACTGTATTAACTTCATTGTATTTCATTCGGATTTATTAAAGGTATATTGGTAGTACTTTTATGTACTTTTTACTAACTAACTATCTGTCGAAATAACATTATCAAGTAAAAATATTAAGTATTTCTTTGTTGCAACACATCATTTGATAATTTCTTTACAGAAAAACCCAATCAGTTTATTTTGGTCCAATCTTGCATTCGAACCCAGGGCCTCATTGTCAGCAGTTACGACCACTAGATAGACGAGGCACTCGTTTTAACAATTTACCAGCAAGCTAGGGGTCTTGCGAGTGCAAAGTAAGAGATATTTCCACATAATTGTCCTCAAGATATTGATTTATTTTATAGCAGGACCATGATTTTTTTAACAATATTTTCTTAAAAAGTTATTTAAATTTTATGTCAGCTTGTTGCACTTTAAGAGATACTTTAATTTGAAAAAAAGATTATTTGTAAATTAATAAAGATAAATACACATAGGATACAAACACGCCCCGCACATGTATACATAATATTATATAACTATACTTATATACTTTTTAACGCTGATTATTATTAAGAAAATATTTATTAATAATTATATATAATATGGAGATTGATATATAAAATTTATATTAAACCGCTCATTATTTTTATGGCGCACTTATTAACTTGAATAATTAATCTATATCATTATTTCAGCCCTTTATTGAGAACTTGGGTCGCTGGGCTGGCGCAAGTTCGTAAGTATTTGCAGTAAGGGACAAAGCCTTTGGGAGTAGTTTCAAAATTACACAGCTGTATGTTGATCCCATTTCCTTATTTTCCTGTTTTCATGTTTCATGACGCAATCGCTTTGAGGAGAGAGATATAACAACATATACCTTACAAGCTTCAGCACTGGGCATTTGTATTTAAAATCTGCCCAGTAGCATTCTTAAAGAATTGACAAACTATTGTTAACTACCATAGAATTCTATAATTATAGTATTCTATGTTAACTACCCATTTGTTGCCATGGGTTACATAAGAGGCCAGTATGGGAAACGCTAAATTGATTTCATGGCTTCTGACAGAGGGCGGTATTACCATCTCGTTCATGCCAGGTGTAAATTAAGGCTAAATGGCTGCACTAATTTTGACGGGACTTTCATTGGCAGATAGCTGATGTTATAAGGAGTAACCTAAGCAAATTTTATTTTGGAAAGAGAATTAGGGTTCTGCGTTAAATATTAAAACCCATGAAATCCAATTAATAATAATTTTTACGCGGACAAAGTTACGGGGAACAGCTAGTTTATAATATATGTGTTTCAAACTTACTTGGAGAGGTCAACTGAACGTGTGCGTGTTTGTAAGTCGCGGTGTAAACATATTAATCATTCTTTGTTTTTTTTTTGTTGTGAGTATAGATAATAATGAAATAGAATAGATCTTTGAAAAACTTACGTCCGCTGCATTTAATTTAAAATAAAATTTGGTTATAACTAAATCTACTATGATTCTACAAATAAATTATTGTATTATATTATTAAAATTATATTAATTAATATAATTATTAACATACAATCATGAACTAATGAGGGCTAATAATTTTATGCTCACCAGATGTCGCTAGTTGATAGTGAGGTAAAGTTTTTTTGTTACACAACGTAATTTAATTGAGAAGTTGGTTTTTAATAATAGTTTTGCAGTTTCATGAGTATTATAATATTAATACACAAAACAATACCTCAGTGGTTTGCTCTTTAATTTTGTGCACATTTTTAACTTTTTCTAAAATTTTCTACTTTTATGAATATCTACGGTTTAGTTTATTTATTTTAATCGTATTAATATAAAATATAGCTAATAATATAGAAAGAAACAGTAACCTTTACATTTTTCGAACAAATTAACTTCCCCACTATGAAATCTGTCAAATGTTATACCTCACTTTTAAGTGGCGCCGCCCTGGTGGCAGAAAAAGTCGTGGATGTCCTCATTATCTAGTATTAGTAGCGTTCATAGTGTTACTGTCGTTTAAATAAAAATAGATCATCAAATTGAACGTTAATAATAAAGGTAGACCGAATCGCACTTCCCTTGCAAGCCTTTCCTTTTATTTATTTCATGAACTACTTTCAATAAGAGCCATAGCCATCTAAACTATGCTAAGCACTCGCTGTAAATTTAACACTACGCAAGCAAGCCAGTTATGATCTCTGCCGGCGCCAATGAAATTGTTGATAACAATTTTAAGTGCTGATTTACCACGTGCTATCCGAGGAAGAAAAACTTTGTGAGGAAACCGGCATATCTAAGGAATAAAAATAGAATAGAATAGAATAGAATAGAATAGAATATTTTTTATTCAATATACATTACATGTGTAATTCTTATTGAAAGTCATTTTTTACTTTACCACTGGTTCGAAAAAAACCCTCTGTCCTGGGAAGAACCAGCAAGAAACCCAGCGGGACTTTTTTTTAAATAAATTTTACAATATAAATGATTACGAACTATTTACAAAATTTATTTTAGAAACTGCTTGGAAGCGATCACCTCATTCCCAGGGGTTATTATCAACCATGTATTCATTTATACTATAATAACCCTTTTTATACAGTTTCAGCTTAATAAAACATTTAAACTTGGTAATAGAGAGAACCTGTACACTTTCCGGGACCTTGTTGTAATAGCGTATACATTGCCCCAAGAATGAATTACTGACTCTGTGGAGTCGAGAAACTGGTATCAATAGCTAATATTTAGAAGATATGTTAAGTCCGTCACCATGCACTGGATCAGCGCGGTGGACTAATTTCTCCATAACCTTATCAGAAGAGAGGAGGCCCGTACCCAGTGGTAGGTTTTATATGGGGTAGAACCATGGTGCAGCTATATTAATAGTATACTTGTAGCACGAATGGGTCGGCTTGACCGGGTAAGGACCACGCTCTCAGAGAATACCAGCGTAAAATAGCAGCTTAATGCTGCTGTGTTTAGTATAGTGAGTGTAGAGGACCGGAGACCCTTTTTACTGGAAAAGAGGCATTCTATCTTAGTCGTCACTGCTGACAACGCATCTGCATGTTAATTCGCAAACGAAGATAGATGCACTGATAGATGTCTATGGGCTACAGCAACCACTTACCATCAGGTGGACTGTGTGGTCGTTTGTTACCCTTATTCTATAAAAAAGAACGTAAATAGGCTGTAACTTTACCTTTATTTAAAACTAAGCTTTTGCATTCCATGTACGAAACCAATAAGCAATTAGGATGTAATTTCAATGAATGGTGTGTTCACAGAACTGTTCTTAAACTAAACAGTACCTGAGATGGAGTATTTAAGCAAGTACTTATTAAAACTTATTGCATGAAGTAAATTTTTTCGATTTACTTCGTAGAGAAAAATTTACTTCGTAGAGTAACCTAAGTACGCATGTCTCAACTTACTTCGTATACGCGCATCGGAATCCTTGGGGCCGACATTTCGAAAGACGTACAGTTCCGTAGTCACTTGGAAGGTAAGGCTAAACTGGCACCAAAAAAGCTTGGTGTGCGCAGTAGATCAATACAGTATTTCATGCGGGCCCACCGCTTGCAGTTTTACAAAGCGCAGGTTCGGCCATACATGGAATACTGTTCTCATCTCTGGGCCGGAGCAGTCCAGTATCAGCTCCTTCCACTTGACCGTATTCAACGGAAAACAAGTACAGATGTAAGTAGTATAAGCATCCAAGAAACCTACCATGTTATCGATCTAAGATATCTCACTGTCTTAGAAAAACATCGTTCGATAATCTGCACCCACCGGTTGAAATCGTTCATCCAAATATTAGGATTGTTTGAATAGGATTTTTGGGGTCGGTGACTCAAGCCACGGTAACCATAGTAATAGACTTATGTTAAGAAATTTAATGGTAAAGATAATAAATGATAAAATAGGTTGCTAATCCGTGGCGATAAATCAATCAACTTGTTTGGTCTTGTTACTTATGATATTATATGTTATGCGTTAACTGGGTCACGCGTCACGACATTTGCAAAATTATTGACACGTTGTATAATAATACAGCTGTGTGATGGCGGCATAAGATACTCAATCACTCCATTTTATTCCAAGGGTGTTGTAAGATGATTGAATTTCACGCGTGGTGGAACCATGTTACAGCTATACCGTTGTAGCGCGAAACGCGAATAGGCAGCTCGACTGGGAAAGGAACTTCTAATTTGTGTGAAATAGCAGCTTAATGTTGCTATGTTTCGTATCGCTATGCAGAGAACGGCGCATCCGATCATTAATTATTAATCGAAGATAGATGTAGGTGCTACCGTGTAGTGAAGGTGTAGGAATATCCACTATCCCATAATATCATCCCGTGGGTGTCGTAAGAGGCGACAGAGGGAAACTTGAACAGGAAATGGGCAGCAGCATCTTCCTGATAACAAATCAAAATAATAAAAAACTGTGGTTACCAACTAGCTTGCCAAGCGTGGCAAATATCCTATGAGGAAATCTGTAGGGGAGGCCTATTTTCAGCTGTGGACTTTAATTAAGTCCTCCAGACCGAATTTCGGTCACGGCGGTCAGTCTCAACGGAGTTTAGCCATCGGCGCAGGACAGGATTATAGTGCCCTAAGTGCATGCGCAAGCACAGGTGCACTCTCTATTCTTTCACTCTCAAAGTCCGATGGGACGGTAAACCGACACGATCGGAGAGAGATCAGGCGCAGGACCAACGGCTTTACGTGCTTTCCGAGGCAAGGGGGTGAGACACCGCCAACTTCCTGACTCCGGGCAGCTACTGAGAATTTCTTGGTGAAAAAACTCAATAACTGATTTTTTTCGGCTCGACGTGGGATTCGAACCCGGGTCCTGATGATCAGCAGATGATCGCACTACTACAACCACTAGACCAACGAGGCAGTCAATCGGGCTTTAATAAGCTGTAACGAAATGGAATCGAGATGTAGGTGTCTATGGGTCTCTTACTATCAGGTGGACACAGTGTGTTCTGTTGCGAACTTATTCTATAAAAAATTCTAAAAAGATGTGATCGTTTTACCATTTTTTTTTAGAAACCCGATAATATTTTTTATAGGATAACGGTGACAAACGAACACACAGTTCACCTGAAGGTAAATGGATGCTGTGGCCCATAGACATTTACATTTATCCTCTCCCGTCACCCGTGAAGATTAAGAAGGTATGTTTCCAATAAAAAGGGTCTCCGGTTCTACTAAACTAGATTGTTATAAATGACGTTATAACAATCGAGTTTATGCCATACGTGAAATATCGAGACTGGTGAAGGGGAGCAGCGCTAATACGCCTGCCAAGCGTAGCGATGAAGGCAAATTCACCCCAAAACGGTAAAGGTCCATGACTAGCTATGGACTTTTAAGGGATCATGATGTCAAAGTTGATAATAGACCGTCCGGAGTCCCGCTAGCAGGACTTGTAGTCCTTCCGGAAGAATGCAACTTTATTCGATCATAGTTCCTTATTAATATATAGCACAAAGGTCAAACTTACATACATGAAAAAATATAGTATTTCTTTCTCTTTTACATATAAGAGAGCAGTTGCTAAGCGCTACCAGCCTTCAGTCGGCTAGCGATGGCGCACGAGTACAAACAGGGGCTGCGTGTTCGTACCCGCGCGACGTGTTTCGACGCGGTGGGTACTGATAATGCGAGATTTTTGGTGTCATAGTCAGAGTTTTGGAGAACAATAAAGTTTGTGTGCGATGGCACATTGATGAAAAATGTTCAACCATATCTGTTGATAATATAAACTCTGCAAATGACGATATCGGTAAGTCAGCTTAGTAATTTTTTAAATACGAGTAAAGCTAATTTTACTTGCATTTTAAATCTTTTATGTACGACTGCGGTATAAAAAAACCTCAGTTAGCTTTGAAAGATATTTGCTTTGTTATATGTACACTAATATTATGAAGAATTTGATATGAATATGAAGAATATTTAATTGTTTGTTTGTTTATTTGTACTGAATAGAAGAATCAATTGTTACAGTAACGTCTGGAGGTGTTAATGTAGATTGGCAAATGAAAATTGATGTTAATATTGATAATTACAAGGATATCATGTACAGGCCTGCATCTTGATCTGAATAACCAAAACATTCGAGAAATTATCATGTGGCTCCTGTTTTTTCCTGTGAACAAAATTGATGATATTCTTCGATTCACAAATGCAAAAATCGGAAGAAATACTCGCATTTTAAATGCTCAAGAATTATTGAAGATTTTCGGGATTATTTATGTCATGTGTGTAAATGTTTTACCAGAAAGACGACTCTATTAGTCTACTAATGACGATGGACTTTTTCCAGCACCTGCATTTGGAACAAGGTTCAGTATGAGTAAGCATCGCTTTGAAGAAATTTTGATGAATTTGTCATCTACCTATGAGAGAGAAAATACTAACCGTTGGTTTCTAGTTCGTCCTCTTATCGAGATGGTAAATGAACAATGGTTATGTACACTCACGCCTTGTTATAAACTCATAGTCAATGAGTCAATGTTTACCTGGTACGGTAGGGGTAATTGTTTTGAAGACGGCATGCCAGCTGTAATAAAAATAAAACCTAAACCGAAAGGAGTTGACTGTGAGGTCAAAACTTTGACTGATAGTAGCACAAGGATAATGTTACGCTTTGTAATTAATGAAGGAAAAACCAGCATGGCTGAGAAAAAATGGCAGAGTCAGCTAGGAGCTGGCACAGCAACAACATTGAGACTAACTGAAACTTTACATGGCACTAGTCGCATTGTTGTAGGTAATTCGTGGTTTGCGTCAGTAAAAACTGCTATAGAATTACTAAAAGTTGGATTATTCTTTATTAGAATTATAAAACTGCCCATGCCACGAGAAAAAGGAGTTTCCATATCGGCAAAGGCAGGATTGGCAGACATTGAAATACTTGCGACAGCCTGGAAAGATCGAAAAATCCACTATTTTGTTGCAACATGTGGCACAACTTTATATCAGATATGACAATGACGGGATAACTACTGTTAAAGGAATTCCTCGAAGCCAAGTCGTACAACAATACTTCGATGGAGCTCCGGCTA